>JAPYZO010005352.1:0-11172 GCA_030522905.1 Torymus flavipes | reverse complement strand
GTGAGTTCGCGGAGTCTAAAGAGGAGAGAAAATGATGGAATATATAGTTGCAAAGAGCGGAACACGAGCTGGAATGAAAATGGAGGGTGAGAGAGAGAGAGAGCGAGGTAGAGTCCTTGAGATAGGAAAATAAAATGAATAGAGAAAGAGAGTGAGCGCGCCCCGTTACGAGAAAAAATCAGTTTAAAATACTACTGTATGTTTAGAGCGCGCGCGCGCGCGCGGGGGAGCGTCAGATGTCCAGCTGTCAGATACTGCATCATTGCTTTTTGTTCGGGGAGCGTCAGATGTCCAGCTGTCAGATACTGCATCATTGCTTTTTGTTCGTGTATTCCTGTAAATGGGATACACGCGTTAATGTACATTTTCAATTTTTTGTTTGCAATATAAGTTTGCCGTGCGTAAACAAGCGACTCTGTTTGGAATAATGCTTCAACGCCTCTATTTATATTTTGTACTATACATTGTGTATTTAGTACCTCACCAATATAACAAGCGGATTTGCTATTTTATAAATACAATGTTAAAAATAAAACATAATTCAGAATAGAGAATAACAAGGATAAACGAAGGAAAATTATTTTATTAACAAAGAATAGTGCACTTTTACTGAAACCCGGCTCTTTAAAATGTATAGCAAACATCCTTACTAGCTATTATGCTTACATAACATAAACAAACAATGCTCGCACTCGCAAGTAGCAAATGAAACAGCAAATACGTGGATTCTCTTTGCACCCATGAACGAGAGAGAGGGCGGGAGAGAGAAAACAGAGTGAGAACTGCGCGAGTGTAAACGCAAATATTAAAAGGTAAGGAGGGTATAAGAGCGAAAAGCGATAAAACTCTCTCTCTCTCTCTCTCGTCCTCGGCTGAACGCATTGATCCATATGATCCGCGTGCGCTTTCCTCCGCCGCCAGCTGATGGAGGTTCTCCTCCTCTTCATCCTCTTGCACACGCGCTCTTATCCGACGAATTCATAGATCTACTTTGGCGCGCGCGTGCACGTGCAGTATGCGCGCATCACCGTATGTTAATATTGATCCGCGAATCAGTGCGCGCGCGTTCCGGATTTGTCAGCGTCGACATATTTTACTGTGTATACATTTGCGCGAAATGCACAGTGTTTATATATAACGGGTACACGAACTTTCGTCACCCTAAACATGAGTGCGTATTTATTTAAATGCGCATGTCAATAAATGTACATCTTGTTGTTCCTGCATGCTTCTTGAAGATGTCACACTACATGCATGTACTATACTAACTTTCATTAATGCGCGTCATCGTCTGCAGATAACAGGCAGGTGTCGTTTACGCAGAACCGATATACTATACAGCTCAAGGACGATAGCGTGCGAGGCTGTAAAGGTTTTATGCAGCATGTGACTTTCACTTTTGTTCCTCTCTATAAATACGCGGTATACGCACATTAATACTTTTTTTTCCCTATGACGTCAGCCATTCTTCATTATGCTTCAACGAGTTGAATAGCTGGTGTAATAGTTGAACAATTAGATTCTCTCATTTCTTTTTTTGCGCGTTTTCACGCAGTCTGAATATTTAGAAACTATGCATTCAAATTAAAATTACTGGCTGGCATTATTTTATTAAAAGTGACATGACAAAATTTATGATATATTGCAATGTGTGATGGTTTAATGAATTCAATATAGACGCAATCACTTCGCGTTATAATAAGTCTTAACAGCTGATGTATAATCGTCTTTTCGGTTTAACATATAAATAACCTGCAACAATTTCAGCGTGAAATAATCTTTTGTATAGAATTTCGGTAGTTACATGAATATCGATAAGCCGGGCTTTACAAAATAATTTCTGCTTTAATGAGTTATCATTTATTTGCATTTTATTTTAATTAAGGAAGAATTTTTCCTTGCCGAGCGCACGTGTCTGACCTATCGCGGGAACTTCTACTAAATTACGTTCCTATACCAGTATGCCTTTATTACTAAATACTGTTCATACATCCTCCATTCATGCGAAATTAATTATTTTCGACTATTTGCTTAACGTTATATGTTTATCATTATATTGCAATATTGAGTATTGACGTTTTTGCCTTTATTTATAAAACGGATTGCCAAGCACGCGGAGACAGCTGCATACATGCACCCGGCAAAAATATAACGGAAAAGAGGAATTTTGTTTACAACTTAACGCAATTACTTGTTTGTTTTAATTGCGAAATCCTGGTTCTCGAAAATATTTGCTCGCATCGTATCGACGTTTCTCCCCCTGTAACGTCACAACAAATATTGGCATCAATTTCGTGATATACACGCGTGCAAACACAACAAAAAACTCAATATTGACGTGTATATTAATCCTTCAACCTACAGTAAAAAATCCTTATCGACGTGTATATTAATTCTCCAACCTAAAGTAAAAATTCCATATCGATTTATGTTTCAGGTAAGCGAGCGAGTCTGCGCCATGATGCCAATCCCCGCGCTAAAATCGAGGTATACCGTATTTTAATCTGCCAGCAGTGCTTCATCCAACCCCTCTTATAATGTAAGTCTATAAATCCAAAAATTGGCGCGCCTGTGCCGGAGTAATTTGCCGTGACAATGGAATTTTTTCCCTCTAGCGTGGATCGAGCGGTGAAGCTATCAGCCACGTCGATGTTGCAAGTGACTGTTTCAAGCGCTTACGCGCGCGCGCGTTATGTAGCACTGACTATTTTTCAGGCGTCGACGCGTGAGCTGTCCATCGTATAAAAGCGTGCAAAATCGCGCGGCAATTGTCAGCAGCGGACGTGCGCATGCATTTTCTTTCTCTAGGGAGCCGTGCCATTATTGGATCGAATGAATTAATTAGAACGCGTTGGGGTCGTGCGATTGTAGGCCCTGCTTCGGTGAGAGACGAGAGTCGAGAGCGAGACGTTGCCACTCTCATTATCTTCGCCTTGTTCTAGGTCATTCGTAATTTAAATGCCTGTCCCAATAATACGGATCTCTCTCCCCTCTCTCTCTCTCTTTCTCTCTGGTGCTCTCTGTCTTTCTGCCCCCTTGCTTCTGCAGTGTGTTCGCGTCTTTCCTCTCTTTGTCGCCATTCGCGGCTTATGTACTTCAATATGTAATTATAGAACTGGTGATTATTACAGATTATATTTTGAAGTGCTCCTCCTTGGCTTACAATAGTCCTTAGTTTGCTACTGGTTATTTTCACGATTTGACTGACAAATGTTCAGATTGATTATACTATGACTATACGTCCTCTTGAACAGTTTCCGACACATATTACAGATATTAATTTTTCAAAAATATTACCTTAATTTCACGATACGAATATTTATATTGAATAAAAAATAATTTTTGTAAATAATTCACTATATTTAATATTAAAACTTTTATATTTCAAAGTTATTTTTTAATAATATAGGTACAAATTTTATATTTAAGTTTACCATCATTTAACGTGATTTCGCAAATTAAAATACATATTTTCAATTTAAATATAATCCTGGAAAAAACAAGTATGATTTCAGCAAGCTCATTATTCATATTTTAATTTCTTTATTATTTATACTAAACTTATTTACTTAATAATTCCGGCATATTTTATTTTAAAAGTATTTATTTATTCAAAGGAATGTTTATATTTGGTATAAATCCAGACGAATTGAAGTGCATGCTTTGTGCTTCATAACTGTTATACTCAGACAATACTAAAAACCCGTTTTTTAATTAAAACTTTTTATATATTGCAAAACATAATTGAACCATATGAAACAGAAAGGCAAAAATTTAATAAAACTTTGAAATAAAAAATATTTGTTGTTTTTCGGTTTCACATATCTCGTAATTATTTATAAAAATACAAATTGTCATTTCAAAAGACAATAATAGAATAGAACCAACTACTCACATTGAAATTCAGCAATGGATTTACATTTTTCACTAACCATCAAAGTGTAAAAGAAAAGCACCTGTCATCGAAACCAAGCTTCACCCGAACCTAACAAACGAACCGCACCCACAATAGAAACCGGAAATCATAATTACTCGCGAGCTCGTTTAGCTTGTGCGGCGTGCGTGTGCGTGTGAATGGTAAAGCTTACCCCCCTCCTTCCGCCCGTCGATCCGTTCGATTCTCGCACGGGCACATGTTTCGCCATTGATTTCGTGCTTTTAGGTGGTCGGACGTCCAAACGCGTTAATTATGCAGCGGAACGTTCGCATGCGGAAATTACGGAAAAACATATAATTTCGGCGCAATCCGACGAACGTATGACGGAGGACTACCGGTCGAAAGCGAACAGAACACGCCGAAGCTCTTTGATCGTGCACACGCGTACGCGAGCTTTGATATAACGCTAGTTCGGTGAGCTTGTAGTTAGTTTTTGAAGCTAACGTAAGCTCGAAATTAACCCTTGTTTGCAGATCATTTTTCTCCGATTTTTAAAGGACTAAATTAACGCTTCTGCGTATTCGAATTTCGTATGTTGGAACGAGAGGCTAGTAATTATCCTTGTCTTCTTCTTGCTGTACTGTGCTATTACTGTATCTACTACTTGGCATCAAAACTCAAATTTTTTACAATATCAAATTTTTAAGTAGGTTTTTATGAGGCACAGAATGCATAATGTTTTTCAGATTTTTGATTTTCACTCGTTATGGTGGTGTATTTTCAAAATCAAGGTACGTAAAACATTTATTGTCCGACGAAATGCGAGTTCACGGGATTGCAATGCAATTCGGTACAACGGACCATAAGATAGAGGAAGAGGAAACTTATTGTGCGCTCGATAAATTCCTGGGAGTCGAAGAGCCATTATCTTGCTCAATGGCGAGTCGTAAACGAATACATTCTTGACCTCATTATTCTTTGATGAATACGCGTCATTTTTTGTAAACTCCTCATGTCACGTTTCATTACTTTTTCCATCGATGAAGTTGGACTTTATTAAATAATTTCATATTGAATATTAATTTCCTCAGAAATACCGAATCATATTCTACCGTTTCGATTGTTATGCAAGTCTGGAAGTACGTCAAACGTGCATTTATCAGATATTTTTAATTGTACAAATAAATTAATTTTACACACACACACATATATATATATATATATTGGAAATGAAAGGGTGTGGAGATGCCCTGGAAGCAAGCTATTAATTTAATTAAGTATATTTTTATACAATATTATTCATATATCAATATCATATTGATACGAATTTCATTTATATACTTATTATAAAGAAATAACTATTAAAAGTATAAAGTTTATGTATATATAAATGATGTTAATGGGTCTTTTTAAAAACCAATGCACCGTACAAAACGTGTTTCATGAAGTAACGTTGCATAATGCGAAGTTGAAATTAAAAATAGATTATTCACCTATACAAATCCGTATCAATTTAGGTCTTCGGAATAAAAAGTTCGATGAAAAGCTGTGAACTAGTTACAAGCCGAGATATAAAAGTAGCGTGTATATACGAGATTACAGAAAGCGACTGACGAAGCCTGAGTGATCGATTCTACAATTGCGTTTTTCGTCGTTCCCACGACGCTCTTTTCTCGTCTGCAACGGAACCTGTAAAAACGGGGATGCTCAATTATCGTCTTATCGATCTCTTCCCGACAAATTGTTAATTAACGACACTATCAAATTGGTTTGAATATACGAGTCGTTAACGGTCTACCTTATACTTTCAACTGTCATTACTCATGCCCGTCCAAATAGTAAAATGTATTGTTATCTTTAAAACGGGGTTCTCTTCGTTACATTTAAAAGAACAAATTATAAGCAAGTCTAAGAATTATAGCTACGTTGGTTTTTCATATACGCCTTCCTGTCCAAGCAAATAAGAATGAAAAATGTCGAAACAATGTGTATAATAAACATACTTTCTGTTATCATGCAATGTACCCTATAGGTTAAAACTTTTCGTTCGCATGCAACACTGACTCGGCCGTAAACACACGAACAGAAGAGAAAAAAGAAAATAACGATCTCCTAAGTGCCTAACTAGAAATAAACCTGCCACCTTAAATCTCTCACTAACAACGGGGACGCACGATCGTCCAATATACAGCCGCTAATTAATGGCGAAAAAATTCCGGTAGTATCGCATAAAAACGTCCACTTAAACCTAGCCCGTACGCTCGCCACTACACACCCTTATTATTACGACTCCGTCGCGTGTCTCCGGCCGTATAAATTTTCGAAATTTCCGTACACTCTCGTTTTCCTGATGTAAGCGTGCCCACGCGCGCCGCCGACCAATTGACCTCCGGAATGGCCGTACCAGATTGTTTTTTTCTCCTTCTCTTTTCTTCCATCCTTTCCTTCTCCTCCTTCTTCTTATCGGAGAAAAGTTGGATCGTGACATTCGTGAGCGCGCACACGCGCGTGCTGAGTACGAAGTGAAAAGGGGGAAGTACGGAGCGAGCACACGCTCGCTGTATATGTACGCCTGGCGTTATGTTTTATGGGTGCGGGCAAAGCGGTCGTTTAAAGCGCGAGTCGCCAAGATTTTTATTTCCGTCGCCCTCGTGACTGGCCGAGCGACGGTTTGGAGAACGACCTTTGTACGGGGTGCGGGGGAGGAGGCGAACTGTCCGAGCGCTTTCCCCCCAGAAGGTATATAGAGCGAAGCGCTACGGGTCCGCTTTTATTCTCTTTTTTTCTCTCCGCCCGTTCCTCATTCCCAGTATTTCTCTGTCTATTTTCTTTCACTTTTATCGCTGTTATATTAACTTGTGGCGTGCGCGAGCTTTCGGTGGGTTTTAATAAGCTTTAAATTAAGGGGAGATAGGAGGGTGGCCGCGCGCACACGAGCTTTTTATCAATGAGGTCGGGCGACGCTGTTAATGAATATGGAGCAAAGTTGCTACTTGTTTTGTAAACAGCTTTATGAAGTTGGAAAACGTATTTAATCGCATACTCCAATTTTTGTATTCAGTCGGACGGACTGGCAACTTTTATTACGTTGTTCGCGTATTTATTCTTTACTTTTGAAATTAAGTTACAGTTTATGGTGATAATGTTGCGTAAATATTTTTGAAATGTAATATTTTAAAATAATTAATCAAATTAGTTTTGTTACGAAGTGGAGAGTGCGGCTTCCGCAACATTTTCGGTTGTAACTTTTTATGCTTGTACGCGGAATACTGTATTATATATAGCCAGTATTATATAGTATTGCGTGTACGTTTTAACGATAACAATAGATGCAAAAATGCTAAAAATATATTTAAAACATTCATCGAAGTGATTAAAATGTTATCTAATATAATTATTACTAAACGCCAAAATCTGATGTACTTTATTTATAGTACTTAGATCTTATTGATAACAATTATAATAAAATTCAAATTTATTTATAACTTACTATAACTTTAAATTAAGTCAAAAACACTAGTTATTTCAATTAGAATGAGTCCTCTCTAACTCATATACGGTCATGTGAATAATTTCTAAAGAATTATCGAGTAGCCAATATCAAAGAAGAGATTTAAGTTTGAATACTACTGAGTCGCCAAAGGATTTATTAAATCCGATAACACGTATTTTTGTTTCAATTTTTAAGGTAGATGCTGAAATAATTAAGCAAAAATTAACTCAGAAAGCTAAAACGGGTTTAAAAATAAATTTTATCACTGCGATTGTTACTCTCATTTTAATTTTCTAGTTTTGCATGACTTCCTTAATCCTTAATTTAAAATATTTAATGCAGAATATGTTCGATAGAATAGCATTTATTCAACACCTGATTGCAGTGATTTGATTCAGCCATATACCTACTATCAGAAACGAAAAACACTTGATGGTTCTTAGGAGACGTTGGTCGGTACTCTGGAACAGATCCCTATACATCTTCTTCTTACTATTTTCTAATTCCAAGAGAAAATTCGTTCTGCAAGTAACGGGCAACGCTATCGAAATATGTTTTCCTGAGAGTATCATATTTTGAAAGAATTTTCATCCATCAGTTTGGCAAACGTATCCGCATCGAAATATCAGTAAACCAGTGAAAATTCAACGCGGATTCCCAGCGAGATCGAAAAATTCCTAGAAAAACTTCTACAACATCACATCCGCGCGCGGTCTCGATTTCATCATCTCGAAAGTTTGCGAGATATAAAATTTTTCTGTCAATAGATTCACGCCAAAAGTTAAAATTTCAGCTTTTGTTAACTCTCGCCGGCTCCAAGAACGAGCTTTCGAACTTGAAGCGGTAGCGCACGCGCGGACTTCTTCACGGTGATTTAAACAAAAGTGAAAACTCGTCCGAAAGTTCAATAAAAAGATCGCGCGCGCGCGTCCGAGCGAAATAGAATCTGGCCTAGACCCTTTCTATCCTTAATTCAACAATTTTTTCCCCTCCGACGCGCTCATAAAACTTTATCTCACTTTTCACGAAGTGAATTTTTTTGCCCCTCCACGCGCATTCCCGCACTTCCTCTTCTCTCCCACCTTATTTATTTCTCTCGATCTCTCTCTCCTCCCTCTCTCAATTTCCTGCCAACCGCCCCCACCGTACTTTTTGCGGTCTAGTCGCGGCACGCGCACGTGATCCTCGCCCGGCGAAGTCATAATTTAGTCCCCGACGGTGTAACGTGTCTCACTATACCCACACACACATTTAGCGGCTGGTTACCCAACCCCCGATCCTATATACACACACGCACATCAAGCACGTATATACCTGGCGTGACGTTATTATCCGTGAAAAATCGCCGGGCGCGCGTTTTTTTCGTCGACCCAACAACATGCGCGCGCGCGCTCAAGATCGATCCGTTGATCCGTCTCCCTTGGCTACACGAGGCGCGCGCGTGGCCGCCGATTCCGGAAATTTTTGTGGCTGTCCTCCGACGAGCCACGATAGATTTCTCCAGTAGTAGCGCTGTTGCTCACTATATAGTAGCGAGGAGCGCGCGAGCGGCTTTTCGTGATACGTATATATATATAGGTGACAAAGCGAGCGCGCGAGAAGTCAAATTTTCGACGCGAAATTCAATTTGTGTCGTGACGTACGTACGTCGTACGGCTGAGAGCCTATACTCGTGCGCGCTTCCCACGCGAAAAGAAGCGAGTTTCGCGTGTATTTTTATTTCACTATTGGTGGAGGAGGAGGAGGCTTTGATGTGTATGCGTGCACGCGCGCAGTGCTATACTTGTTTTTGGCGGCGATGATGTCCTGGTGGTAGTGGTACGGACGTCGATATATTTTAGAGAGCTGCACCGTGAAAAGTCTATCGTAAAGTGTGCTTTATATGTGGCTTCTTTATGTGTGGTTCCAGCTGCGATGTATTGATCGTAAGTTGCATATTTTTAAGAGACACTTATATATTGCCATAAAAACGTAAAATTTATTGTCCAGCAGTTTAAATTAGAGATTTGAAGAAGAATGTAGAGTAAATTAAAAAACTGAATTCTTAAAAATGTTTAAAGTATCAATAGAACTTTATTTTTATAGGTATAAATAAATCACAATAGTTCACGAAAAAATCAAAAACTATTATATATTTTAATTAAAAAAAAAACAATTTGTCTCTAAATCTATTTTTATGTATTTGTATATGAATTAGAAGTAAATCTTTTTCTTACTAAAATATTTTATTGATATAATTGATCAAAAAATTTTATTATGTAAGTATGCGTTATATCTTTCATAATTATGGTTTTCAAATATTGGTTTTCAAAATCAATTTCGAAATGTGTGTAGATGAAAAAATTGCTTTTTCATTTCACAAAAAATAAAAAGCAGCGGTACACGTTGATTTGCTCTTATTTTGTATGTTCTTTCACAAAAACTACGATATCGATATTCGTAAAATTTTTATTTTTTTATTTACTATAGACTAACGTTGACTATATAGCTTGCATTCAAAATTCATCAGTTTTCAAAGCGAAACCTCATTCATACATCTCTGCTTTTTATTCGATGTTCCATATATTTATGATTGACATCGTTAAAGTTGGACATGAATAGACTTTTACATTTTCACTCCACTGTTTTTATTTTTCTTCAAATAATGTTTGTCAATTATTTGATCTGGAATATTAACTGATAATTCATTATACTATTATTATACGAAAATTATTCATTCCTGAATACAATTAATTATTTATAAATAGGAATTTATTTTGGTTGCGAACTTCTTTATATAACCCGAATACTGTCGATAGCATAAGTATCATCGATGGTAAATTAAATTTTCAAAGCTCAGGTACCATCTGCATTTAGTACATGAATAATATACATTCATTGTGTTTTGACGATACAGCCATTTCTAAGAAATGAATGGACCATAAATAACAACGTAATACAGATAATGAACGACGCACTCTAAAATATTTATCAATGAAAAATTTCACGAGAAAATGTTATACATCGTTAAAACAAGACCAAAAACATCACTGTCGCGTCTTCAACAACAAAATCAATTTCCACCGTCCGAAAATCCTCGCGCATCCTCTCGTCCTCGCCCCTGATTTTCCAATTAAACTCTGATAAGCCAATCCGACCTCGAAAAACCTCAGTCAGCACAAAGCAGCGGGCAGCGGCGGCTTGCCGGTGGGCCGTGTCGCACACTCGGTTCTCTCCGCAACGAGCTCATCCTCCTCTGCAAGGTGCACGCGTGCGCGCCCGAGTTTCACGGCCTGCGAGCTAATTCAACTCTCGCCATGTACGTGTGTGTGTGTCTGTGTGTGCACGCGAGCGACGCACATACGCTCGAAATTGCCCATAGACCAGCGGCGGCAGCGGCACATCGATAGCAGCCGTACAGGGTAGCCGTTTTGTCACACAGCCGGGCTGGAAGGAAATTCCCAGTGAACACATCCCCGTGTCCGTGGCATTCGACGTGCCTAGTGCCGTTCTGTGTCCCACGGCCTGTGGCGCGCCCGGCTTTTACGTTCGCAACTATACGGCTGTATAGTAGCTGTGTATTACACGGAGGTGCATCGATCCCGGGGCCTAAACGCGCCTGTATGCTGGTCGCGGAAGCGCCGCGCTTTTTCGAGGCGCAGAGGTAAAATTGGTTCTGTTGCTACGAGTCTGACTATAGGAGTGGATTTGGTAGTAATTGGGTGCTGAAAGGATTGTTATCGTGTGTTTTTTATGCGTTCAATTTTGAAAAGGTTGGTTGATTTAGGGAAAATTTATGGGGTTCTGTGTTTGGTATTCATTA
>JAPYZO010005351.1:0-10327 GCA_030522905.1 Torymus flavipes | reverse complement strand
ATATTACAAATTGCTAGTAAAATTAAACTATAAAATTCAATTTGTAACGTAATAAAATATAAGCTAATCAATCAAGTACCAAAGTAGCGCGATGCTTCTTTTGAAAAATACATGACAAGCACAATTAAGTCAACAAAGTAACACAGCCTAACGAACTTCCTATAAAAATAATTAAAAATCATTGATTAAAATTAATACCCATAAAACGAAATAAAGCCATAGGATATATGCTTCCAAGAAAAAAGGTCATCTCGACGTATCCTTATTACTAATCAAGTTTTAAGACCCACATCTCAATACTCCTTTTTTGCTATTAAATACAGTAAGTCGTTTTTTCGCACATTTTATATCTCCAACCTTCTTCGATAAAAATCAACAACTTTTTATATACGGATACACACATGATTTAAAGCAATATCCTTGCTTTTCCCCAATCGTCAAACGGAAATCCTGCATTCGCGCAAGCTGCTTCTCTGTAATAAAAGAAAACCGAGCGCGCGCGGGCGCAACATTACGAAAAAAAAAAACCAGCAAAACCAGCGCGCGCGTAACGCGCGAAAAAAATTATTTACGATCTCGCCCAGCGCAAAAATCCAGTTCCGCGATTAATGCGCATTATCAATCAAGCTGGTAATTGTACGGCAGTATATATACAATTTCAAAATAAAACAAACACTGCACGTGCACGCGCCGAAATTGCTTTATTCTCGTGTTGCTCTTAAGGCTCGCGCGCAAAATTCGAAAGGGAATTTCTCGCATTATTCCGCGCGCGGCGAAAAGGAAAAACGCATAGGCCACACAACAGAGAGAGGCGAAAGATAAGATATACTCGGGCGGCGAGTCCGGGAGCCGAAAGGACAACCAATTATCGACCCGGTCACGAGACCTCATATACCTTTTATATACATTATATATACACGAATTATTTCGCGTGCGATATACGCGCATTTTTTCGAGTATAGATATGTGTACGCGAACGGCGGTGATAAATCTTCGCGCTCGATAGAATGGGGATAAGAGACTACATCGAGAGGCGAAGAAGGAGAAGAAGAAGAAGATAAAGAAGAGAGCATTGATCGCTGACTCGCTCGCACACGTGTGTATGTGTGTATATAATAACGGTCCCAGACGCGCGCCTCGACGAAGACCGTTATTACACGAGCTCTCGGCCATTCCCGCGCGGCTGCGTGATGGTGATTTACACGAGGCGCGGTGTCATCGCTGCCTCGCTCTCCTCTTCGCTCTTTTCTTATCCAACTCTCGCTATTATTACGTCTCGCACGCGCATTCTCTCCTATATCGCGTCGCATAATCGAGCGGTTTTTTCGCTTTCATTTTTATATAGCTGCGTGTGTGCGTACGAGGAAAAATCGGCGTACGTGTCTTTTTTTTCGGCGGGGGCTCCGCTGGAATTCGCCGCCGCTGCGTGCGGAGATCTCGAGATATATCGTACGCACGCCTGCGAAGGTGCGTATAATAAGTATATGTATATATGCATGCAGATGATACGCTGCACTATATAGTGTTTTTGCTCGTCCGAGGCCGAACATGATTTTTTTTAACAACAATATATATGTGGCGTTGTGCCGATGGCTCTCTTGTTGTAATGTAACGGCCAGAACACGGCGCGTGCGAGCGAGGATAATCGCGAATGTGTGAGAGAGAGCGTCCGCGTGCATTCTTAATTATTTATTGTTAATGCGCTATTCATAAGACGATGCTGCGTGGCGTAAGACTATGCAATTTCAGTTGATTAAAATAATGAGTTTATATTCTAATTGATTGCCGCTGTTCGTAGTTTATGTCGTGAGAGGTTGAAATTTTTATGATTGCTTGATTGAGTGGATATTAGTATTTGATTATTCTATTATCTTTATAATATTTTTTTTTTACTGTTTAGTATTCACTTTATGATAAAAAGAAAGTGAATTCTGATCGAATTTTAAAACATTTAAGTATGTTGACGTTTTGTTATATTTGCTCACAATTATATCACATATTTTGTTTTGTATGTAACGCAATAACATGAAACAAACTGCAATCGTTATTTTATAATATGTATATTAAAATCTTTTTTATATATTTAATTCACAATTCGAGAAAATTAAAATGACTTCCTACATCGATTGTAATTTATATAAGAATTAACAGAAAAGCAATATAAAGAGTATAAAATGATAATATCGAGAAAACATAACATAGATTTGAATAAATCAACAATTTTAAAAGTGAAAAGTTCAATAAAATAAAATTCCTTATTGATTGATATACCGATAACATATCACTTAACCTAATAACAAGATGCAGATTATAATCAACAGACTAATCTAAGTGTACATAATAAATTGAAATAAAGCTAGGAATAGATGTTAAATAAAATAAGAAATTTTTTCATTCTTGTAATATTTTTCCTTGAAAATATGATTGTATTCATAAAATTAATTATTCGCTTACATCAACATATAATGAAATTCTCAAAAATGAGATTTAAATAAAATAAATAATGCTATTTATCACATACGGAACGTCTGTTACAATAATTTTTAAAAGTCTGCACGGATAACCATCTCATAAGAAGATATAAGAAGATATAATTATTAAGATACATCATTTCATTAAATCGAATATCAAAGATTAATTCTCGGTTATTAACTATCCCACACCACTGTTGATAAAATCGTAAGTAAGTAATCGACACTTGGCGAACGTATAATTTGTCCAATTACAATTTGACAAAAAAAAAACAAGACAAGACGTACGAAAAATCAACTTCAGAAATTAAAGGCATTAATTTCATATCTTGCAAAATCAGTCGTTATAAATGCCCCGTAATTAATAAACTGTCGCACCATACACATTCACACGTTTCACTAGTTGTCAGACTACACACTACATTGTCTGACTAACCCCGGCCCGTATCTACTGCAAATACATAACATAATCCGGCGCTAAATCAAGCGATACGATTTTCCCGTATATATGAATCATCAACTTTGACAGTAGCAGGACGAAATGAGCTAATACAATTTCATCTCTGGCGGGACACATTCTTAGAAAAAACGCTCGCCAAACCCTGCGAGACAATCCTTCGCCATTATAGGCGCTTACGCATCCATACACACCAGCCGCGCGCGCGGAAACAAAAAGACCGATTACATTTGAAAACGAAAGCGCTTGCGCGCGCCGACCCCATTAACCACCTAATTACCCGAACTTCGTATGCATAATCAGGAGCGTATATATATAAGTTGCGCAATAAATCATCCTTGCGATGTATATTACACCACCACACGCGGCGCTGTGCTATCATGACTCACCCCGACTTAAAGTTTCGCTCGACGAGCAGGCAACTTCTGCATTGTGCGCTATATATCCTACCGCTCCATGTGAGCTTTCGTCACGAAATTAAGGTTTCCAGGGCAATCGTCGTACTTACTTTATACGTACACGTATATATATAAACACGAGCATTAGGCAACGCTTTTGCATGAATGAAAAGGAAGGTAAAAAAAAGGTAAAGAAATCAGTTCGCCGAGGAGCTGCGTGTGTGCGCATGTATATATGCAAAACAAACGCGTCGCTCGCGTGCACCGAAACACGATGACGACGACGACGACGACAACACCTATAGATATAATGCATGTACTCGCTGCCTAATTGCCCCTGCGGTAAACCGGCTTCCCGTCTATATACCTACGCTAAGGAAAAGGGAGAGGGAAATAACAAACAGAGCGTTCGACAAACGAATAGGTAAACCGAGAGCGCATTAAAATCGGCCGCTAACAGCTTCTCGCTTAGAGAGGGAGAGAACGAAGCGGCAATTCGCGCGGTAGTAGTAGTAGCGCGCAAGTGGCGAGTCATTCTCGGTTGCCCTCGTTATCCAGGCGCGCGATCGCGCGATTTGCCTTCTGCAATTAGCCTAAAAGGAGAGAGACTTGAAAGAGAGATCTCTCTCTCTCTCGCGCGCGCGCGTGCGCTAATGCAACAGCGCCGATGGTTTAGCGGCGTTTCCTTCTTGGAAAAAACTAGGCGAACCTTGTCGTGTCGCTTATCCCTTCTCTATCTCTGTCTCTCTTTCTCTCTCAGTAATGCTCTGTGTTCTATGCACTTGCACCTTTGTACGGGTATCGTGTGATTGTGCTGATGGTGCGGTGGTGGTGTGTAGGGAGGATTGTTGGGGGCATCGTGCGCTGATTAAATGGCACGACTTGAATGGCAACGACGATGTGATTGGGATTCATGGTTGTGCGATCGCGATTAAACGTATACAGCATTGCGATGTTGTCGCTGACGTTGTAGGGGTCTAATTCCGATGGTGAATTCGTAAGGTGTACATTCGGTTAATTTGAATTTCTATAAGATCATGTGGAATATAAAATGTTTGGGATATTGAGTGCAATATTTGATTTATGTGTTACTAAAATACAATTTGCAATAACATTCATTTACGTTCTATTATTTAATTTACGTCCAAACATCTGTACCTAATATTATATCTATCAATTTTATCTTTTTTTTTTATCTAAAGCACTTAACTTTTTACTATAACTTTTATTATATCTCATAATCAGTACCATAAATCTCCATAATTATGCATTGTTTTACAATTTATTTGACAACAAGTGTACTCTCTGTCGTAGCCATAGTTATATTATTTTTTTTTTCATTCCATAACAAAGAAGCAGTCGTGACATTAATTAAACGCATATAACGCATCTGGTATAGCTTTTAATGACTTTCCAATCGGGAATACTGCCAATTGTGTACAGAGCGCACGTGTGCAAGTACATAAATTTGAAGCGAAAATGATATCGTCTCCTTCTTGTTTTAAGGGAAAGCAGCTCTTAATGAGGTTAATGTAAACGATTGAACTCGTATCGGAGAAAAAAGTAGTCGTCTCTCAAGCCAGCGCGAAGTTTTAAAAATTTTCAACGCCCGTTTTTGCCGCTTTCCCTTCCGATAAAAACACAGGCGAATAATTAATTTCACACGCGCGTGAACCTGAATACCCGAAAAACCCAGCCTTTATCGTATCCGCACATACTTAAGCGCTATACGGTACACGACTATATGTACCACGCGGGTAAATACCCACATGACACACCGTCTCGAAATTTAAGATCCGCCCGCACCGCGAATAACCAATTCCGCGGTAGCGAAACGTGTCCCGCGCACGTGGCTCCCGCGCGGCGCTTATCTATTCGCTCGATCGGGAGGAAAAAGAAGGAGTATAAGACGGAGCGAGACGAAACGTGACCGCGAGGCTGTACACTCGCATAATAACTACCTGATCATGCGCGCGCCCGTGGAGACAGATTCTCGTGGTTGTTCTCGTATCGCGCCGCGATCTGATTAGCCGCTGCGCGACAGTTGTAAGCGCACTGTGGGCATTACAGATCCTTTTCGACCGCCTCGACGGTATGCATACACGTACTTGCAAGGGTAATTTCGAGGGGGGAAAAAGTGCGCATTGTACGTACGTGATGTACGGTGGTGTACGTACATCATGTGTGTATAAAGCCGGCGCGGCTCGCGTGGTTTATTAGACTTGCAGATTCCGCGGGATAAAGCCGCGGAATTTCGGAATGCGAGCCGCGCCGCCTTTTATCACGTGCTTCTCCTGTATAATAAACGTTTGTTGTTGTTGTTTGTTATTCATAGCAGGGCCGCGCTGTATTTTATAAGTGAATTTTTTCGAGGTACCATAATTACGAGCGCTCTGGAAATGAAACGTGCGATTTTTACGGTCTATACGTATTATTTATATGAAAGTCTCGCGATTATAATAATGTAATAAAATGTTAGAAAATATACTAGAATAATTTTATGCTTTTATATAGTTATACATGATATCATTAATCGTCTAACGTAATACACCGTTGCGAAATGTAAACACGAGAACAGTCTACGCCAACGGATTTTCTCACGAAAAATATGAAAACTCTCAAAAATTTTTAATCAATGAAACAACACTTAAAGTTCGACCAATTGCACAATTTAAATTCCCAAAACGTACGAGGATAAAAAAAGGGCAAAATAATAAGCGCCACTTTTCTTTTCAATCTCCCGCCAATTAAGTAATGAAATCGCCTCGCAAATTCTTCACTTAATTGGCAGTCGAAGATTCGCGCGCGCGGCCCAATATAAGCTTTACAACGACGAAACATGATTCTCATTTTGTCAAGGTTTGACATCTGCTCGTAATAAGAGTAAATATGGACCGGGTCGAGGTATAACTCAGCCGAAAATGGTATGCACTGCCGGTCGACATTTTAAATTCGCGCACAAAAACGCCGCGCACGGTCCTCTGGCATCATGAGACTTATTATACTTTTCGACCTCACGAGGTATATCGCGTTACAGAGAAATAAAGATGTCAGGTAACAAGCCGCTTCGAGATATGAAAAATTAGAACTCTCTCGATCGGCAATGAATCTTTATATGCTCTCGCAGGTATATACAGTATATATACATATCGGCGTATTATAGCTGTAAAATCTATAATAGCGCGGCTTTCTGTGTATTACCTTCCTATTGTAATGTCACTGTGTCAGTATTACAATGCTATTGTGATGTCATTATCCAATACTTTTAAAGCGCCACACATTCGAAGTATCGGAATTAAAATAGCATGAGCGAGAGAGCGCGGCTATACGATTAAAAAATTCCAGCCTTTTGACTCATCCCGCGCTCGCAGAAAAACCGCATGCGCCGCGTATATATAATTAACACATTGTCATCGATCGGCATAAATCGCACCTTCGACGATGATAACCTTCTGAAATTTCCTATTGCCGAAAAATCCTCTGCGCGTCACATATATCCTTACTCACGTATCGGCCTCTCCTCCCTGGATTAGTAATCCTGCCGTCGCACTATATCACCGGATTCCACGAATTATCGGGACCACGGGCGTTGCGATGAGTAAAACACCGTTCCAGCGATCGGTGGCGCGTCTGTGTGTGTGTGTGTGTCATGCATCGTCGCCACAGCTATGCCGATTCATTCATACTTACTTACCTGCGCGCTCGCTCGCTCCTTACGTCAAAGAGGCTATACATATGTGAAACTCGCGAGCCATGTGCGCGCCGGCACTTAAGGTCAGGAGTCTCTCTATCGATTCAACCTTCTCGCCATCCTCGGCTCGAAGGCTCGCGAGCGCGCGGGACGTTCTCCTTTCTAAGGAGGCTCGTCGTCGTGGTCGCGCGCGCGCCTTTTTATTGTTTTTGCAGTTTCTCGTTTTGAGCGCGAGCGCCGTGGCGGCAGGTGCGAGAGAGATAAAGTTATCTTCGCGTGATGGGGAAATTACGCCTGTGGGATCGACTCGAATTACCGAGGAGAGAGAGGTTGTAATTTCGAGCCTTAAAAATAGAATAAAGCGATGCCGGTCGGTCGCTTTTTGTTGCTGCGAGCTTGGAATATGAGAGAATGGTGGAGTGTGCGTTGATAATTTCGCGAAATTGTTTTGAAATTCTGTTTATGTTTATTATTGCAATTGACGTGGAAATTACTGCGAATGGGTTCTCTTTTTCTGTGTTTATGGATAGGCTGTGCCAATATAAAGAGATGTAAAAGGCTGAAATATTGATATAAGAATATAGTGTTTTCATAAAAAGGAAAATATGTGTGGATAAGCTGATTCCTGTGCTGAAAAATTACAAAATTAAAAATAAATTTAAGTATATAGAGATTTAAATATAAACCTAAAAAATTTAAGTATAGAATTTTTTCTTGTATTTCTACAAATTGTATGATTTATTATTGGAAGCCAAATTATTCTACTACTTAGAGTGCGATTAAGTGAAAAATTTACTTTATATATTACGGAAATTTTTAAATAACTAAATTGTTTTACACCCTTGTAGTAGTAGTTCGTACATTTTAAAAAGCTTAAACGTATTTTTAAACATAAAATTATTTTTTACTAGTGCAACTAAATATGTTTTATAATTTAAGTCTATTAATTTACAGCTCTTATAATGCCTTTTAGTTAATGATTTTATTTAGTTTTAAAGTAATGACTATATGTATATAGCGGGCGGAATAGATCTAAGACATAACATTTCATCTCGTAAAATACATGTATTAGCAATGCTACCATTATTTTTAATAATGAAAAGTTTCAATTATTATATTAAGTATTCTAAAAATTTATTCTGATATATATCGTATAAAAAATTAAGCTCGATTATATAGGAGAAACAATTAATT
This sequence comes from Torymus flavipes, assembly GCA_030522905.1. Classification (NCBI taxonomy): domain Eukaryota; kingdom Metazoa; phylum Arthropoda; class Insecta; order Hymenoptera; family Torymidae; genus Torymus; species Torymus flavipes. Next base: position 2,116 of record JAPYZO010005351.1, on the reverse strand, counting down.
AAATAAGGTTTCGAAAATGAAACGAACAAAACCACAACATTTTGTATCCAACTTCTCAAATATATTTTGTATTTTTTTTTATCATTATTAAAAAAACTATGATTTCTTTACAAATATAAATGTATACAATGAAGATTCAATTTTTAAATCTTTATAAAAGTACGTCGTATTTCATTCTCAAATTAAATGCGATTTATGAATGAAAAAAAAAAAACATAAAATTCAACTAAACAATTCACATTATCGTGAAATTAGCATTTAAGTTATCGCTATCATAATGCAAACTAATCCTTTTGAAATAAATGTATTATAACATAATAAAAGTCGTAGTTAAATGAACGCTCTATTCGGACAAAATTCATTTAAATACTATTTGCATCAGATTAAAAAAAAAGATCCTAAATACAATGGTCGATGACTATTAGCAATTTATGCATTCAGACTAGATTTAATAGAGTTAATATAAGATCTCGTATTACAGCTAAATTAAATTTTCCCACCTTGGTAATAAAAAACAAACTTCTTTAAAACCTGCTTGATAAGACCGATACGAATAAACAAAGATAAACAACTTTCACGAGCAATTTTCGAGAAAATTTTTACGAGCGCAATCTTCTCCGTCGAATTTCGCAGTACGGCGTGCGTATAAACTTTCATCCTCAACCGTAATAAAGAAAGATCAAACCACACATCTGCGCATATATAAATGCTCCAATAGAAGACTCGACGAAAATACAAATCCTCCTTTATTGCTCTCGGTATACATCTATCAAATTATTGTCCGCGTGGTTCGACTCTCATCCGAGAAAAACGTCACACGTTCGTCGCGTCGAGGCACGTGTAACTTATCATCGCCGCGTGAAAAACCCTCAGCCTAGAGGTAAAACCTATACCGAATTCACCAACCCATGTAGATGCGCACTCTACACGTGAAATCCAGCCTCGCGTCAGTATATACCTCCGACCGAGGATTCCTCCGCAGCAACGTACACGTAAACTCTTGATTTTTCCTCGATCGCGACGAAAGAAAAGGTATACATATAATAACATGTCTCGCGAAGTACATAAGTGCACTTTGGTGTGTGTACGATGTAAATAGCGGGGCGGGGGAGGATCGATGGCCACATCATATCCGGCTGGATCAGCGGTAGCCGCCCCGTCATTTGGAGGAGCCCGGGTAGTAGTAGACGACCGCCGGCGCTGGTAGCTGCCAGTGGGCGGCGTGCAGCTCAATCAGCTGCAACAGAGTCTTGCGCACCGCCGGCGGCGTCGTATCCTCGTTGAGGAAGGCGTCGCGCACGCTGCCCAGGAGCTGCTGCAGCTGGGCTGGCAGCTCGCTCGCCAGGTCCTTGCCCACGCACGTCAGGATGAAGAAGAGACAGTTTGTCTGCAGAAGTATAGGGAAATGATGAATTAGCTATATATAATATACTTGATTTGGGCGTAATATACTCGTATGGAATTGGCAAATTATGAAATTTAGAAATTGTATGCGATTAACGAGGATGAAAGTTTGTAAAGAGATTGGATAATTTATTAGTACTTTAGGCTAAAGATACTTATTATGCAATATCAAATATACTGAGATAAAATAATTACATATATATATATATTTGAAATAGCAGCATTAGTCGTAAATAATTATGCGTAATAAATTACATTTAACAAGCAGTTATTTTATACACAATATTAGCCTAATTAAACAAAGTTAATGAAAAAGTATGTCATAATTTAATGTTAACATGTAAAATTAGCTCAGACAAGAGACTGCGCGCATGATTATGAGAAGCGCGTGCATACTGTTGTGTAAAAATTTCAATGTCTACATATAATAAATATCCTCTTTATATTTAAATCCGTCTTTACGTAATATTGCACATACACACTCTTTTACAAACGTGACATTAAAAAATATGCGTATGCGATTGGTACCTCTGTAGGAGAATTAATCATCGGAGGACGAAGACAATCCTGACAGCATTTCCAGAGCAGCGTGAGAAGAACTCGCCCGGGCGGAACGCCTTCCTGCTGCGTCTTTAGCTGCAGCTGGCGACGTTTCAGCTGTGAAGTATAAATAAAAAACAAAAGTTATTCTGTTGTCTTTTTCTAGTTCTTT
>JAPYZO010005350.1:0-13634 GCA_030522905.1 Torymus flavipes | reverse complement strand
ATGCGCTCGCGATCGGATAACGGGCGCGGAGGCGTTCAATCGGTGAGCGTGTTTTTATGGAGTGTGAAGAGGGTAATTTTTGAAAGTGGATGCTTATAGTTTTCCTCATAGTTATTATAAAATAGGGTTTGAAATAAATTTAAAATATTATATATATGTATAGTGTATAAAGTTGTACATCAATATAGAGACAAAAAGATATGGTATAGGAAAAATGTATGATGAATAAATTTTCATTATAAAATATTAATTGCAAGGTATTTCACTTTCTACGTGAATGCGTTAATAATATATTTAACTTTCAAATATACAAAATTTGTTTAATTTCTTATAGTTTTTACGAGTTTGTATTAGCTTGAAAGAATGAAACGGACGTTTCATCTAATTTATAAATAATTTCAAACCGTAGATATTTTATGCCATGTTACAAATAAACAAGTATTATTTACGACCAATAAAAAAGTAAATTCTTAAAATTTATTAAAAGATATTTCAGATATGACAAGTGCTTTGTGACGGAAAAAATTCATTTTAAATTCGAATCTGAAAAGATAAAGTCAAAATTAACTGACGTTTAACTCGCCGAAGATTTATAGATGCGCATAAAACTTCGTTTTCATCTTACACAAGAGAAAGAAACTACTCGAATTATTTTTGCGCGCTTGTTGCGGCTAGACATGCAGCTATTATGCAACCTCGAAGTTAACAAAATTATAGCTTATTATTAAAACTACAGCGTGCTTTGTTTAACAAATGACTTCGAACAATGCTTTCGCGATAACAAAAGTCAAGAAAATATAACTCATCCGGGAAAAAAAACGTCACAATACGAACATTCACACCTGCATGTAACCGACAAAGATTTACAGCGCTTGCCTTGTTTAACGCACTTGACATTGAATTACACACACACACAGTACATTAACTCTCCGAAATTTCTTAAAATGTTTCCTCTACGTAAGTACACCGTATATAAACTCGCCTTGGCAATCGACTTGACCGTTCAAGGACGCGCTTAAACCTTCACGGTCGCAACGACATTTTCAACATCCTTCTCAAAACTCCGAAAACAATATAAGTACCATACCATATATTCATAAATTACCCTATAATAAATTTTCCGTGACTTTTACCAGTTCGCGGCGATAATCAGGCGCGGTTCCGGTCGGAAGGCACCTCGGCGCCGGATTTTTTCTTTCCTCCCCAGAAACTTCGAGGGAGAGAATTGTAGGATGAGATGATAAATTCGGCGGAAGGCGTTCCTCCTCGCGCGTAAAATTCGTGCCTTTGCGTTTTTACGGGGAATTAGAAGCGTGAATCGATGGCGGATGGAGTATAGTTTGATATATAGTGTTTTTTTATGGAGAAAGAATTGGTTTGACCTTGAGTAGTTGTGGTTACGGTTGGTTAATAAATGTAGTTGCTTTATTGCAGCGTTGAATTATACCTAAAGGAGAAACTAAAGCGGAAGCAGAAGTTTTTGCTTTGAGTAATATAACAAATTTTTCTTGTAAACATGTATATGTCTGTTTGATGTGTGACTTTGAAAGAATACAATTAATTTTCTAACGCGATATGTGTACTTGAATGTGATATTTCAAAACTGTTATTATTTTTATAGTAAATCCCAGAGTTTATGCTTGTACACAGAAAATTATTTTTAAAAGGAGTAATACAAAATTTCAAGGACAACAATAATAACTCGACAGGTACTATACTTCTAAACCTGCTCTTCTTAATTCAAACTAAATCCAATCCACATTACGAAACGATCGTATGACTAATTATATCTAACACTTTATACACCTACAAACCCACCTTATATACTACCGCAAAAAAATGTATTCCTTTCCCCCCACTCCAAAAAAAATCACATTTATACCGCGCAAGTATCACAGCGCCTTCGGCTCTTATATTGGCCGCCGCGCGCGTGTTCAATCGTTCGCTCGCTCGCGCGGTTTACCTCTTATCCCTCGTGTTTGTCTGTAACTCCCGACGTCTGCGCGGCTGCGCGCGCGGCCCGCACGCGAGCGCGCGCAGAGACAGCCGCATGCTACATGCGAGAGAGAAGAAGAAGGGAGAGAGAAAAACGAGAACCGCACGCGCGAAACCTGCCGTGCGCGCATACCGGGTCAATCGCCTCGCGCATCCAATGTACTTACCTATATAACCGTGTGAGAGAAAGAAGAGGTGGGTTGTGCAAGTAAATTCAGGGATTGTGAATATTTACGCGGATGGTACGTTTTTGAAAGAATGTTGAAAGGTTTTATTGTTTATCAAAGAAAAAAAAGAGACAGATGGGGGATGGGAAATGTAGTTTTTGATATATAGGAAAATGAATTTCTGCTACGTGTCCGACTAGAATTTTGCGATTAAACTATTATGCTGTCACGCGTGTATTATATTGTCATGACATGATAATCTAAAAAAAAAATGGAAAATAAAATAAAAAAATATATATTTCATTGAAAAATACTTGATTTATTGACAGCTATGAATATACGTCAATTAACAAACCATTAAAACATAACAACGAACATGAAGAGAAAGCATCGTATCTATTGCCAAACCAATGATAACAAAATTGCACTCTGCTAATTAAGTTTAAACCTCTACACTGTCTGTACACACATATATGCACACACTCTTTCTGCGTTCAACCAACACGTGTTTACCGATACGTTCGACGAAGCTGCATGTGTGAAATTAGCCGGAGATAAGTGTCTTCTCTCTCTCTCGCTCTCTCTCTCTCTCTCTCTATCTCGATTGCTCCCCCGCTCCCGAATATAATATCACACGGACGCGCAACAGGGCACCTACATATTATAATTATTATCGTTGCGCGCGATAAGGCGCGAATAATCGCTTATAACGCATGCGGCTTTTTCGTCTGGCGCGTGGTCCAGTTTTTTTTTTCTCTCTATACTTAATGCGCGACGAGGAAAATAGTACGGATGTTCTGGTTTCGTGTCTGCATCGATGCGCTCGCTGTGTTCTAGTTTTTCGAGAGATAAAGTTCGAGGAAATTTTCTATTTTTTTACAAATTAATTATATTTGCGATGTTGCAAATTAAGGTGAAGGAAAATTTGACATAACATATAATTTTATTTATTATTAACGCGGTACTTGGATTCCCATTTAAATTTTATTCTATATAAATTAAGAAAACACTTATAATATAATTATTTATTTTATTCGGTTTTATTCTTATGAGTAAATTCTTATCATTTCAAAAATTGGAATCACGGAAGAATAGGTAGAATAGTTTTTTAGTAGACTTATGATTATCGATAACATAGGTATATACAACACATCCTGCCTTTTCGGAGCAGCAGTAGCAGCAGCACATAGGTAAAACTCCGAAACCTCCTGCTCTCCTGATCCCGCGAATGTCCACACCACATGCGCACGCAAGTCGCGCGCGCGTCGTCTGCTAGCTGTCACCCCGCGCATCATCACAACAACACTGTGCGGACGCTCGCGCGCGATACGTAGAATCATTATCAAGTGTTGCGTGATGTCGCGGGCTTTGCCGCGTCTAACGCAAAATGCGCTGGTTTTTTTGATGATTCGTCGTGTTTTGGTGTTTGGGGGGGATTGATTATAGTGTAGTAGGTATAGTTGGGAAGGATATTTAGACTGTGTGTTCACGATGTAAGGGGGTGGAGTGGTGGTGCCAATTAAGAATGCAAGGTGCGTTGACGTTGCTTTTGGTTTGTTTGATGTCAGTGCTGCGAGGAGTAAGTATATAGGAGTTTGTTGGAAAGAGTAGTTGTGGCATGTTTAGAATGCGCTGGAAAAGTTTGCAAACGCGAAGAAAGAAAGAAAGTTTGTGGTTTCGCATATTTGAGGTTAGCCGCGACTTTCTCTGCTTATCAATCAGTGAGAGCTTTTCCCCAGTATTTGCACGCGTTGATGATGCATAATTCAGTGGTAAAATACATTTGCATTTGCCGACTGCGTATGTCTCTCGTTATCGTGCGCTCTGACGTTTAGTTGGGAAATAGACACGTAGTCTGGCTACGTCAAGTGCAAGTCCTCCTTGGGTGCCATACCTACGCAAGCAGCTTATCACAGCTCTGTGGCGTCAGTAAAAATTTTATATGTTTTCACTTATGGTTTAAAGCGCAATAATGTTCAAGTTATATTATATGCTTTGTGTTAAGTCAATTTTTAATATTAATAGTTACTTTCAATCGTGATATTAAATACACTGGTTGGGAAAAAAAAAAGTTTGATATGTATGTGATTTTGCATTGATATAAACTAAATATTACATTTTTATTGTTTAATTAAGGAGACTTGTTAATACTTGAATTTAAATGGTATTGATAAAAGAAACCTTTGTATTTCTAAATGACTTACTGATCTTTTTTTTTTCAGATTACGTCATAAAATGGATATCAGGTTTTCCACATTTTTCACGCTGCTGCTCTTGGGTAAGAGAAACTATGTTAATGAGATAAAACTTATATACCTACAACACTGATAATATATGAGATAATTTACTGGTATTTCAGCAGTGGCAAGCACAACAGCAAAATACCAAGTGTCAGAGAAAGATATAAGGGTTCTCTTAAATGGCAAAAAATCATTTCTATTGTATGAAACGTAAGTATAAAACGTATTTTTGTTTTATTATCAGGGTAATTTTAAGATAAGTATCACATTTATCAAATATTCATTCAACAACCATGCCAAATAGTGTTGCAACATCTACTACCATATCTTTTATTAACAGAAAACTAATGACTTTTTCTGTACTTATAAAATTTTCATAACAACTTCTTATTTAATTTATATTTCATTTAAATATTAAATTTTATTGTAGTAATATATTATTAAAAATACATTTAATTTTTAACTGCAAACATGTGAACATCAATCTTATTTCTATTCATATTTTTCAAATGTTGTCAACTAGTTCACTTTTGTATCTACTTATATGAGTCATGCTTGAATTATTAAAGTTTTATTGTACTTATACTTTTTCTTGTATTTTTACTGATTTTACATTTATCAATATCTTATATTTCTTTGTTTGCTCTAAGTTTTTTTTAACTATTATTTGAAAGCACTTCAGTTTTACACATTTTCAAAGAATAATCAATAATGCTTTCCAACAAAAACAGTTATAAATAATTTAATTTTTATATTTCTTTTTTAGGGTGAAAGACAGGGCAGAAGACAGTGAAGTAACTTTTGATATCCAACATGTGGATTTGGTCAGAACTTATCCAGCTCATTTTACTGCAAAAAAAGATGAATACAATTGGACTGTTGATGTTCTTGGACTTAAATGTGGCCATGTTATAATTAGTGCAAATGTAACAAGTGTTGAAGAGGCAGAGTAAGTAGATTGATCTAAAATCCTTTATAAAGCTCTAAATTTCATTGTTTACTAAAACACATCAATTATAAGATTAGTGCAAATTTCTAATTCTAACTTATCACAATCTTTAAGAATTTACAAATACAGAGAGACATTTCAGTGCGATTGATTGTAAATTTTCTCTTATACATCTTATCATCATGCTCCAAATAATTTTTTTTGAAATCATTTTAACGCATTTATAGAAAATTAAATAACGAATATCATATACATTTTTTATTTACTGAGACGGATCATGTTATTACATCATCAGAAATTTTAACATTTTTAAAGCACAGATTATCTCATCTGATTAGTGCCAAATAGGCCAAAAACGCTTTCAGTCTACACAGTTTCAAGTCTGCACGCACGAAATCTTTTACATTTATCTGTTAATTAAAATCAAATACTCATTTCATAATTTTTTATTGTATTCATACTACTTAAATAGGTAATTCATAAATCATACTGATTCACAAAATCAGTTTGAAAATTTTTCCGTTCATACTTCCGATAAGGAAAAGGGGCGACTCGGAATTTTTCCCACAGAGATTTACAAACTACTTATTTTAATTAAATACACAATATTGACGTGATAAGGAATGTACAGACATTCATGATCGGTCGTACATAAGCGATAACCTTCCGATAGTTTCAAAACATTATAGATCTAAACCTCGAAACATCGTATTATCCAGTGGAATTCGCCAATTTGCAACTATCAATGATTTCCAATTATGATTTTTTCGTTGAGGCATGAGGAAATTTACGCGCTAGATATTTTTTACTAAAAAATAATTGAAATCGTAAATTATCAAGTTCATATAGAATATACATGTTGTGTATTTAAGAATTCATTTATTTATTACTATATAAATAAAAGATAAATAACCATCAGATTTGCTGCGTGATATCAAACGCGAAGTTGAAAAATCGATCTACATCCATACAATCGCATCACGTACTTATCATAACAATTAATTTTCAGCAACTGTAAAATTTGTCTCACAATAAGTATTATCAAATAAAATAAAAAAATTCTAAACCCGTTAAATTTTCCATTTCAAATCTTCCCCACGAAAACTCGAATAACCGAAGCATTCTAAAGTACACTAGACCACAGCTGTTTTCTGTTTATCCGTTCACTCATCATCATCATCTCATCCGCGTCGCGCAAAAATGCCCATGGAAATCTTCGAAATACCGCAACAATGAATCTCTCTAACAACACACCCGATAGCCGCAGAAAAAAGCACAAAGGCACTGCAGCCGGCGCAATATCACTTATCGAGGCACATTTACGAGCTAATGAACCGACCGAATTTGTTTGTTTTTTTCTCTCTCCTCGCACATACATATGGCAAAACGGAAGCCGCGCGTACAAATACACTTTTGACATATATTTAGTAAACATGGCACTTGATACCAACAGTATCTCCCTACTTTAATGAGCCGCTTATCGCCCTTATGGGGCCGTTAAATGCGCAAACAAAGCGTTCGCCGCCTACACCCCTGCCCCCCCGGGGGTGGTGGTGGTCCTAAGTGTCGTGGTCATATCCCCTCCCACTCCTAGGCGATGTAAGCATTTAGAGATAACCCCGCGAGCCGACCTCCGAGCGAGCGACTATAGCCGAGACCCGCGCGACCGGGCGCTCAGTGCGCGCTGACATTTCGACTGGCCCGATCATACCAAGTTGTGGGTGGTGCACTGGTGTTTTGTGAAAGTGTACGCGTGTGTGTGAGCGTGGAGTGGTTCGCGAGGGTGGAGGATACTTAATATTGCCGCGATGACGATGTATAAGATTATTATCATCCCGAGGGATCAGCTCAAGGAGTTGGAAAATTATAAGTAAGTTTGATGTTGCAAATGTAGGCAATGGTGATTTTTTTATGTTGGGCGAAGATTTTTGTAGATAAACATTCAAAGAGATAAGTGAAGGTTTAGAAATTAAATTTTTAGCTGTGAAAAACTAAACTTTTTCTAATTCCGAAATCGATTCGAAATTTTTCCATAGTTTTATTTAATAGTTTATTATTTATATTCTATTCTCTAATATTATTATATCAGAACAAATATTATAGTATGAATTTTTAGTTTTTTACATTGGCGTCGAATCGGAATGAGAGTGGCGTAAGACACATATTTATCGTTATGAGAATTCAATGTCTAAGTTTCAATTCTAGGTAGAGTCGATATATAACAGTTACGTGCCATTTTTCGGACTACTTATATAATTTAAAAATAAAGAGCTGTTTTCAAGGAACCACCTTGATCGAACTAATAAAGTTCTATTTTTTATATCTAATTAATTGGATAAATTACATTTAATACCCGGTCGAAATAAAATGAAAATTTCAGTGCAGAACACATTATTTATCAGTCTGTATCATAAATAAAATAGCTCATTATACCGGAGAAAAAGTAAGAATTGAATTGAATTCTACTTTTTAAATATTTAAAAATCGAAAGTAGCTTTATTTCCAGAGAAACAAAGCAACCTTCCTTATTTAATATTTTTTTAACCCCGAAATCATTCATAATTGAACGGTTCGAATTACATCCGTCATGGTAAATTAAATCAGACGTTACCAGTAAAATTTTTATGGCACCGACTTGTGAAAATGTAATGCGGTCACAATTCTTATCGAAATACACTTTTTACAGCCGCATTTATTACAAACCCATAAAGATCCCGCGCTGTGAATGAAAAATTAAAAGCGAGTCAATTCTCCTCACTCATTTCCGTTTCTTGCATCGGCCACACTCTTATCCCCAACTAAAATTCATCAAAATTCGATCGCTAATTGGATCGCAGTTTTCCCGAAATCTCGACCAATTAATTCCTACACCCGTGACAACTACCGCGATTATCACTTAACACGCGCTGCTTGATCGGCCAAAACGCGCCGATAAGATAAACAAAACTTTATCGCCCGAAAATTACGGCCCATAATCCATCTTACATCATCGCACATCTCTCTCTTTTATAAAAAATATACATGCGTAATATGCTAATGAAATTTTTGAATTTTCCAGCTTCTCGGAGGCGTTCGTGCGGGTGACGGTCGAGAGGTCGGAGGCGCTGTTCACGGCTAGCGCCGTCGTAGGATGGGTCTACTTCCTCGCGTGGAGCATAAGCTTCTACCCGCAGATATACAGCAATTACAAGAGGAAAAGCGTCGTGGGACTGAACTTCGACTATCTGTCGCTGAACATCGTCGGGTTCATTATGTACGCGCTTTTCAATTGCGGCCTGTACTGGATACCGGAGATCGAGGTGATCTTTCGCTGGCAATTTATTTTCTTTTTCTTCTTCTGGAATCTTGGACACTTGTGATATCGCTTGTTTTTATAAGAAAAAGAATCGCTTATTTTGCGCAGATAAAAAAAAATGATGTCACTCGAAAAAGTCACCATTACGAGATATTAATTATACGATGTGACGTTGCAAGTTCAGTTGAAATTCACAGTTTTATTTATCGAATGTAAATTAATAGTTAGTTTTTATTTTATTTTTACGTTGATAAAGAATGAAGTATGAAATGTGAAGAAAAAAGAAACATTAATAATTTTCGCTAATTAAACGTATCTATTTTTTTGCAGCAACAATATTTCAGTCGATATCCAAAGGGTCTGAATCCAGTTCAAGTAAACGATATTTTCTTCTCGTTGCATGCTGTATGTGCAACTTTAGTCACGATATTCCAGTGTTTTATCTACGAGGTAAGATTGAAATTTAACGTATATCAGGTATCAGCGAATTATCGATTTCTTCGTATAAATTGCTAACATTAATTAAACTCCATATTATTGAGCATCATTGAAATAATTAGTTCTGATAATTTTCTTTATGTTTTTTATTCGTAAGAAGCACTCATCGATTAATTATTCTTTTAGACTGGCACGCAGAGGGTATCGACGACGGCGCGCATAATCCACGGCGTGTTCACCAGTTTCGTACTGATATCCGCGATCCTCGGTGTACTGCACCTCATTGCCTGGCTCGACTTTCTCTACTACTGCAGCTACGTCAAACTTGCCATTACTCTAATCAAATACGTACCGCAGGCCTTCTACAACTACAAGCGACAATCGACGGTCGGCTGGAGCATCGGGAATATATTTTTGGACTTCACCGGTGGCATGCTCTCCATGCTGCAGATGATCCTGAACGCGTACAATTACGGTAATTCGTCGACGACGTGAATACGTTCTGTTTACTATTTGTGATTTTTTATGTATACCATTCGTAAACGAATGTATCTACGAATATGTTTGTGGATGTTTTGGATGAACAATGGTAATGATATTTTGTATTGTTTTTAGATGACTGGGAGAGCATTTTCGGAGATCCGACGAAGTTCGGTCTTGGATTCTTCTCCGTTGCATTTGACATATTTTTCCTTATACAGCACTATGTCCTGTACAGGTATGACAAAAGCATGTCGATTGAAAATATTAATGCTTGCATGGAGGAGGTAGATATGGGCCATTGCTTATCCAACATAGAAAAACTATGAGCTAGTCGAAAAGATCAGATTGCGAATAATGCGATGTTAATTTGTGATACAAGTAGTGCATGCTCTTAGGTCATAATGCATGTGTTGAACGTAGTGCAAGTGCATGAGGTGATATAATAAATCATTTGATGATTGTTATCCTAATAGTTAAGACTATGTTCTTGCGTTAATTATTTGTTTTTTTATATTAAAATATATACATTAAAAAACGAACTGAATTAAAAATGAATATCAAAATACGAAGTATTAAATTTAATATTTTTATTACATTTATTTATTTATTTTTTTTTTGCACGTAAAGCTTTTTAATTCTGATTTACTCATAGCACAATATCCGAAAATGTTTTGAAATAGCACGAAAATAGCATACTAACTTATATAAAGAAAATTAACAATTACTAACATCTGCATAGATACAATTATCATTTCATCTTGCTAATAAATTCAAAGTAATGCATGCCATATCATTGCTAATATCACTCATCAATTGGCTTGACCTCATTAATACATTGTCACTCTAGAAACTGCTTATAATAATCACGCACTTTCAACTTTGAGGTAGAGCTAGTATTTTCAATTTACAGACACTCACTCGATAAGGTGATCGACCTGAACGGCCGAGTCTAACGAGCACATCGATCAAATACATATCATCGTTCTAATCGACGAATTATTCATTTTTTTATGAGTAACTATGTACTTAAAAGCTGTATCCTCTGTTAAAGAGATTAAGACAAGAGAAAAGTACGTGACAAACTGTAATGGCATGTGGGTGAAATACTGTTCACGCACAAAGTATTACTCTCGATAATGAAAAGAATTGACGAATCTCGGTCATCTAATATTAGCAGTTGACCAGGTTACTGCCTTTATTTTTTAAAGATATGGAGATAGAAAGATTCATTAACGAATGCATAATGTTAGAATAGATTTTATAAAATATTTATAGTTTTTTATTAAAAAAATATTTTGTTAAAAGTCAATATTTAAAATGCAATAATGTATATTTTATAAAGTACCTATTAATAATTATATTTCATAGGTTTCGAAGACATTTGTTAAATACTGCAATATATTACGTAGTATATTTTGTACATATTTTTGTTACACGAATAATCGAGATTAATGTGCATCTAAACCGAAGGATAAAATCTCGGATTATCGTAAATGTAGTTTATTTTAGCTTAAATATTCTATTGAGCTATTGAAAATTGTATTATAAATTCAAACGTAGATAGGTTTTTTAAATTTTTAGTCTGCTATGATATTATTTAATTATTTTTATTTAAAAAATATTACTTCATTCAATCATTAAATTAAGAAGGCATTAAACTTACTCATCATAGATTTATATAAAATCAATAATGAAATAAAATGATCTCATAGATCTCTTTTATTCCTTTCCTATGGATTAATCCTTTCAAGCAATAATAAAATTATTATTTAAACCCCCTTTTTTACCTTACATCAATTGTTTTAAATACAGGATACATCTCATCGTGGGATTACGCATTTATAGTATCCTAAGAAAAATCTGCATGTTGCATGTACTATTGTACTGAAAGATTTTTTTTGTTTGAGAGGGTGCACGAATGTTTGTTTTTTTACATCGCAAGAGATAGGGGTTATCTTTTGACTTGTTGGAGACTTTTCTAACTTGCATGGTAGAAAAGTGTCCCATAAGTTAAAAGCCATTTATAGGATATTTTAAGTAAAACTGAAATTACAAATTTTATCATTACATTTTATTTGGCAATTACATTTCAAATTTTGTTAATAAAGGAGAATTAAAAATTTTTGATTTTTGGGCCCAAAAACCATTGTTTTTCTTTTTCCTTTATTATTATCCTTTATTATTGAGTAAAAAGATAAGTTATTTGTAATTTCGGTATTAATTTGCTAAACATATGTTTAAAAGCTTAGTTACTCTCAGATAAACATAAGTAGATATAAAATTTCCCAAACAGAGGAAAAGCAATTGAACATATAATCAAGGTAAGAATACCAGTGCTGAATAGACTTTTATAGCAATATTGGTTTATTGAATTTTCAGAATATTTAATACTTGTTTTTAAATAGGATTAGTAATTGAAATAACACTGCTTATGTTTTCACATTTTACACTTTCAACGTTAAGAATTAATACTAACAACAAGATAATGCAGTGAGTTCAAACTTCTAATTTTGAAAATTCGTCATGATTTTTATACTACAAAACTATAATTTTGGAATGAAAGATTTTAAAAAATACCAAAAATATATTATTACTTTTATCGTACATATACTATTTAAGCAAGATAATTTTTTTTTATTATCTACTGTACCAGAAATACATGACCGAAATAATTTTTATTCAGTACAAACTTTATCCAGAATTTCAAAAAAATTTTCCGAAATAATTTTTGGTACATATATGTGTACACTGCTGCACTTTTCTAATGCAATTATACTGCGACCTTAAATCTTGCATAAGTATTAAAATTAGTGCAAATTTCTATGCAAATAGTAGTTTCCTGTATTATCATCATTTAAATCAAGTTTTACGAAGTAAATAATTATATTCAGAAAAACTATATAAGAACAAAACAATTAAACAAAACCTCACATTAAACTATGAAAAAGTTGTAATTTTTCATTTCGTAAGATAAGGTCATAACGACAAAATATTAAAAAATACAGGTAATATTCATCCGTCAAATAATCTGCTCCGCACTGGTACTTTTGCCTTGACCTACTTTTTGCAAATCTACAGAGAAAAAGCAAACAACAAATTCTGAATTTTCGCAGGGACCGAAGCGATTACACTTCAATTCCCGGCACGTGCCAGGAGAACCGACCCTCGGACTCCTCGGGCTGCAGCGTCTAAAAACTTGCACTAATTCCAAGAATCTCCAGCGTGATAAAAAAAATCTTCATCCTCATCTCCACTACATATTTATAAAGCATATGGCAAGAGCGACTTTGGAAATACATATTTTTATAAAATATCTTTTTCACGTCAAGCTGACATTCAAGAGTCTAAAAAATTCGTAATCAGAATATTTTATTATCTCTCGTAATATACTTACACATGTTTTTTATGAAAAACTTATTACGCAAGCGAAACGTCTTCTGATCTCTGTAAAGTGATAAGAAAAAGAAGGTTTGGAAGAGTTGGTACATACACGATACACGAAGTGTAACGAGGTACCAGTTAACAAGGTAAGGCTTTATTTTATTTTTTATTTGCACCTTTCTTACAAAATAGTAAAAAAGGTTAACAAAAAAGAATTTTTCATACTAGCGCGGGCTTTATTTGAAATTCGATGTCTCGATCGTATTTCTTTGCGCCATATTATCGTCATATCGATTATCAAAAGTGCGGTACATATGCGCGGAAAGTATGCGCAGTAGGTTCAATGTGGAAATTAGCACTTGTCTTGTAGTTGTTTTTCGACCGTAAAATTTAATGCCAAAAAGTGAGTGATTATGACATTGTCAGTTTGTATTATCTTTCTAGGATAATAATGGGATACTTAAGTTACAATTTTGTAAAAGTAGTTACGTAATACCAATGTCTTACTCCGAAGACGCTTACATAACCTCATTTCAGCAGTTATAAGACTACAATATTTACAAATATTTTGTTTACATTGAATAACAAGTGTCTATTTTATTTGTTTTTATTAGTGTTATAATGCAAATTTTTATTTGTAATAATTATATGGAAAATTTTTTCGTTTACCCTTAATTTTAAATACT
>JAPYZO010005349.1:0-10988 GCA_030522905.1 Torymus flavipes | reverse complement strand
TTCACAACTTCATTAGTATTTACAAAAATTACACATTATCAAGGAGCGTTATATAATCGTACGATCTTGATGAAAATTCACATACATAATATCTGTATCGTACAGAAAATTGGCTATAAATCTGTAGCTGATTCATCAAGCCGTTCTCGGGAAATCACGATTTAAAAAAAAATTTTTTAATTTTAACCTCAAATATCTCTGAAATATGTGGAACAATCGTTTGGATCAAGAAACTCAGCCGTGAGCTATCTAAAACCTACCTCTACAAGGAATTTTGAAGCGATTAAGTCAATTTTACTCCCGTAATCGTTCGACATACAAAACTCATTTTTACATTTATGAATTTTTTTTCTTAAAAACTAACCAACAGAATGAATTAAAATTTTTACAGATTATAGCTGTTTATATTCTGCATTATCATGATTTTTCCCAAAAAACGTGATCGTTTAGTTTGGGAGTTATGAGCTTTTTAAAAGAAATACGTTTTTTGTAATAACGAGAAAAACGAGAGCTAGAAATTTCTTTTTTTTTTATATACGTTTTTTTATGCTCATTCGAATTCCATCCATCCGATTAAAAAATTTAAATGAGATCACTAAAACAATTCGAAAATAAATTTTTCAAAAATCAAAAATTCAACATGAAACAAAAATGAATCAAAAAAAAAAAAAAAAAAAAAAAAAAGACATGAGCCCCGTCCGGCTAAAATCAACCCCGTAGATCCGGAGATAAAGCGGTATATGTACACACACACTCATCCATACAGACATTTTCTAAAATCATGTGATACAAATTTCAAAAACTTTTCATTGAGTGATTTTAAGAAACTTAAAATTTTACAATTACAAAACTTCCTCTAGTACATTGCGTGTGTGTGAAGAGTGGAGGGGGGAACGGAGTCCCAGTGTGTGTCAGCAGATAGTGATCTGCCACGCCGCGGCCATTTTGGGAGTAGGAAACTCAAGTCGGGCTGAAGTCAGGCGCTCATCCAGCCGCCCTGAAAGTCTGAATTTGTGCGAAAGAGATACTTTTGATACAGAATTCGTCGTGTCGTCTCATCACTACCGCCCTAATAAATAATAAACAAAATAATTTATTTTTTTTTTTTATTGTTTATTTTTCGAATAATTAGAGTGATAGTTTGAATTAAACTCGGAATTCTTTTGTGTGTTTTTGATCGCCATTTCCAGGTGGAGAAAAAAGGTAATCACCAGAATAAAAAGAATTTGTATAATAAATATTTAAATTACATACCATTAAATATAATTTATAAAAATTTAATTGAGAACAGAGCCACCGCCTGGTGAGACACGGACGAAAGGGAGGGCCCTTCTTCCCTTTTTCAAAAGTTTCTTTATTGTTGGTCAAAACAAGCAAACGTTTGTTGCGGTTTTCGTTGGCGTGTTATTTAAAGGAATAAGAACACCAAAAATTGTTGGGGATTTTAGAAAAATTACAGTAGTTAGATTTCCGAACCCGTTTAAATTTTTTGTGTGTTCGCGTATTTCCTCCGAGCGACAGAAAAGGCGCTTTTGAGGCTGCCCGCGTGTTCATTATTGGCGTTTTCGATACCTACCGTCCATCTCAGCCCGCGTACAAATTAAGCGTAGATTGTAACAAATTAAGCGAGAGTTTGGGAGTGACCTAGTGCTTAGCAAATAGCGAGAGCGAAGATTTGTCAAGAATAAACGCAGTAATGGATACCACCAACCACCAAAAGAAGATGAACAGACTAATGAGGATACGGGAAGTAAGGACCCTGAACAGGATTGTTCTACATCTCACGCCACAACAGCTGAAACAGGCGCTGAGGGAGAAGCAGCTGAGCACCCGAGGTAACCTAGGCGTACGGCAGGATCGATTGCTACGTGCCAATATAAGGGAAGCCGAATTGGAACCCGGGAAGGTACCATGGTATGACACGGATCAGGTTGAGCCGAAACGGGACGACAAGGAGACGTCGAGTGAAGAGGACATTACAGCGAAACAAAAACCAAAGAAGAGGAGAGGGCGGAAGCCCAAAACAATTCGAGAAGAGACTGATGAGAGTACTGCAACAACAGACGATGGAACACGGCTGGGCTCCCGTTTAAACCAGCTCCAAATAAATGAATATCCGGGATTGGTTGAGCCAGTCACCTCCACGTCCGGAATGACGGTGAGAGCCACGTCGATTGCTAGCTATACGACAGGAACGTTTTCGACGATCAGCATCTCCACCGCCAGCAACGCCACCGACTCTGATAAACTCGCTCTACCTTTCACTGCTAGTGCACAGTATGGAGATGCGGAATTTATGAAAGGAATACCGCCATCGTTGAGAGTAGCCCCAGAACTGCAGAGGTACTGGGCGGATAGGGCAAGACAATGGTAGATGAGGACGTTGGGTGTGCAGTACGTCCACACCATCACTACGCCTAGGAGTAGGATAGTAGTAGTCAGCCCAGGACATGGAGTTTCGTCGACACGACCAACATCACTGCCCAGATCGCCGACAGTCTCGGCAGCAGCCCCCTCTGGAAAAAGGAAAACTATTCAACCCACGGTCACTTCACACACTAGACATACGGTGTCAGTACATGAAGACTTGTACGCAGATGGGTGGAACAACAGAGAGGGGACATCCAGCGAGGAGAGCGAAGCCGACGCCTACACAAGTGCGAGGCTTACACAATTGGCTGCAGAATTGGAGAATTCTACGACTCGGGGAAGAGCACCACAAAAGTTACAAAACTCAAAAGGGTCGACCGAAACGACCCATAAATCACGGCTGACACTGCAGTGAAGGACGTTAATACCGCCCCGCCGATTGATACCAGGAGACTGTAACGATGTGGAGCATGTTTCGCACCCATCTGTCGCAGACACCTAGGAAAAGTGACTTCGCCGAGCGGGACCCTGCTACGCGACCAAAGGACCGCCTTCAACCGCCCTTCGGAAAATTCACAGAACAGCCGATTGGAGGGTGCAGCGAGAGCGACCGTAACCAAGAGAGAAGAGAGACCGCCAGGTGGAGAGATCGGGAACTAATCGAAACACAGAGACGCCGTTCGCAATACAAATCAGCCGAAGAGTACGAGAAGTTGGATTATGAGCCCAGGAGAGTTCACCGAGAGTCCCGCTAGAGATCGCCAACAGGAAGAGACACCCATCGGACCAGACGAAAAAGGTTATCGAAAGGCAACGATCGACAGAGGAAAAGGAGTAACCGGACCAGAAGCAGTTTACCGAGCGATAGCAGCGACGATGACAGCGTGTATAGTAGCGACAGTAGCAGCGATCGAGACTATCAGCATTCGCGTCGCCGCCATCGAGATGCTAGCCACAACTGGAAGTGTAGACGTGAGGTGCAAGCGTGGAGAATACAGTTCTCGGGAGAAGACAAAGAGGGGCCCGAAGAATTTTTGACGATGTTGTCGGCATGGCGAAAGAAATCTACTATGGAAGATAATGATCTCTTGAGAGCGCTACCCAGCATTCTGTCAAAGGGTGTGTTGCGTTGGTATCTCACGAATCAAGATAACATCACAACGTGGAGTGAATTTAAGAAGGAGTTCAGGCTACAATATCGGAGCCTTGGATGAGACCGACATCGAGGAAGAATTACACGCACGGACTCAGGCAAGGGGTGAGAACATAACAAACTTCATGTCATGTTTCAGGTATATTGTAGGCCACTTTAAGCATCCACCGCCCGAAAAGAAATTAATGAAAATCGCCTACAAAAATATCTTGCCAGAGTACCGAAGCACCTTGTTCGATAAAAAAGTGACATCGTTGCAGATGATCAAAGAGTACGGGGTCAAGTTAGAACGACAGATGGAGCTACATCGCCGACACACGCCGCCAGAACCACGCGATAAAATTAAATTACAGGGAGCGGCCTTCGTAAAGAGCCAACGCACCGCCAAAGGAGTAGCTGCGGTAGAAACAGAGAACACGAACCACAGTAAAGAAGAAAATACAGGGAGGAGATCCCATGAAGAATGGCCGCAGAAGAACAAGAAGACCAGAAGTGGAAAAGCACCAGAAGAAGAGGTCGCCAGCGTGAATGCAGGACGAACAGCTCCTGTTCAGCCGTCAACGCCACCGCCTCAGACGAGCCCCAGCTTAACGCCACCAGTCAGCAACACACCTGCCTATGGAAGTAACGCTGGAGATCAGCGCAGAGGGAGGGGGAGATACGACCATGAGCGAAATTACGGCCCTCCAAACGATAGTGGAGGACGTCGTAGCGACGACGCTAACCGATTCGTGGGAGCATGCTATGTTTGTGAAGAAACCGGACATCGAGCCAATCAATGTCCTCGCAGGGGGTGCTTCGCGTGTCGTCAAGATGGACACATCTCCACGGAGTGCCCATTGCGACCACCTCGGCCGCCACCAAACATCAGCTGTCAAGTTTGCGGTCAGAACGGAGTTACATTCGCAAATTGCCCAGGATGCATACACCGTAGAGCACAGTGGGGAAACGGACAAGTGGGAAGTCAGCAAGGTCCCCTGACTTCCCACTACCCCCAACAGGGACGATAAGAGGTGAAGTTGCCAGAGTTGATGAAGAAGCGAGAGAGTGCAGAAATGCTGAGGGAGGAAGTAACGCTGTGGTGTCTGCTTCATGTACACCGCCACCGCCCGAAAGAGAACAACGAAGAAGAAACTTTGTCATCTCCGAGGCCAAGACGAGGCGACGAACAAGATAATGAGAGAAGAAGTGAGGAGCGAGAGAGTGAAGTTGTAAACTCTTCACGTAACTCGTCATCGCCAGAAAGAGGAGATTTCGAACGCGAGGACGACGTAACGACGAAGAGATGTGATGACCTAGAAATAAGGGAAGTGAGCACACCGACCGCCAGACCCGTAACGCCCGCAGATGATGAAGATCTACTACTTATCGATCTGAGTGAAGGTGATGACAAATTAGCAGACAGTTTGAGATAAGCAGAACAGAGCAGCCACCCGATCAACGTCAGCTCGCCATTATTTCAAGGGGGAACCCGAGAGAACACAGAGTCCGAACAGATCGTAGAAAGAGTTTTAGATTTAACGGAGGTGCAGGAAGGAGTGAGAAAAATGCTGGCCGGAATAGAATGGCAGCTCGAGAGCATAGAAGAGGAAGTAGAGGACGAGAGAGAGAAAAATCTGACGACCGTGCCGTTGGAAGCAGAGACAGAGGAGCGGGTGGCTGAGATGAGCGCCGAGAACCGCCCGTTTATCGACGTTGTCTTGGGTGGACAATCGTATCGAGCACTCTTAGATTCGGGGGCAATGGTGTCATTGGCCGGCCCGAGGGTGATAGATCGTTACGCCAAACGTTTGCGACAAGTCAACACCGCCGTGAGAAGTGTTACGGGAAAAGTAAACGGATTAGTGGGTGAACTTAGTGTGAGTTTGGAAGTTGGAGGTTATGTAACCACCTTAGCACTGAAAGCTTTACGAGAAATCGATCATGACCTAATCCTGGGGATCGATTTCCTTGAGAATTTCGATGTCGAACTACGGCCAGCGAGAGGCATCTGGCGAGCCAGAGAGGGAGATTGGTTTCCGCTTGCACATCGACGAACAAAAAGCGATCCAGTCGTATACGCCGAATGTGCTGGAATTTCAGAGCTGAGAGACGAAGAGAGGATAACAGTCGAGAAGTTAATCGAAAAGATACTGAACGCCGCCGAATTCGCCCCGGAACTAACTGATCTGACCGAGCATCACATTCAGGTGACAGATCCGACGCCGATCAAAGAGAAGCCACGACGAATGTGTGAGGAAACTACAGGCAGAAGGAATTATCGAACGCTCCGCCAGTGTCTATAGTAGTGCACCGGTGATACTGCGTAAAATAGACGGAGGACATAGGACTTGCATCGACTATCGCCCGCTAAATAAAGTAACGAAGAAAGATGCATATCCTTTGCCAAATATGGACTCCATATTGGATAAATTAAGAGGCGCACGATATCTGTCGAAACTCGATTGGAAGTCCGCCTATCACCAGATACCGATGGCATGGGGCAGCAAGAAATATACCGCCTTCGCTGTGCCCGGGTCCGAACTGTGGCAATTCAGCAGGATGCCATTTGGTCTCACAAACGCCCCGATGACTTTTCAACGACTCATTGATGCACTTCTAGGTCCAGAATTGGAGCCGTACGTTTTCGGATATCTAGACGATATGATAATCGCCACCGAGACGTTCGAGGAAAACGTGAAATGGGTAGAAATAGTGTTGAAAAAGTTAGTAGATGCCCACCTGCAAGTGAATAAACCCAAGTGTGAGTTCTGTTGTTCGCGTGTCACTTATCTGAGATTTCTATTGAACCATGAAGGCCTGCGCCCGGATCCAGACAGAATCGCCGCCTTATTAAATTATCCCACATCCACGAATTTGCGTCAGCTGAGGGGATTCTTGGGAATTGTCAACTGGTACGAGCGCTTCATCAAACACTGTACTGAGCTGAAGGTTCCACTACTGAAGTTGTTGAGAAAAAAGCAGAAGTGGATCTGGGAGCAAGAACAGCGAGAAGCGTTTGACGAGCTGAAGAGAGCTCTGACCACCGCCCCAGTGCTCGCTCGCCCCGACTTCACACGACCTTTCATCGTGCAGTGTGACACCAGGGGATCAGCGTTAGGCGCCGTGCTGGTACAAGAGTATGCGTTAAATCCAGCCGAGAGAAACTATACGACTACAGAACGGGAATGTCTAGCCTTAGAGTAGTCGTTGAAGAAATTACGCCATTACCTTGAAGGTTATGTTTTCACCACCATCACCGACCACAGCGCCCTTAAATGGTTAAGGACGATGAAAGAACCAACAGGCTGACTCGCAAGATGGGCCTTAGAGTTACAACATTGGACGTTTGACATTGTTCACCGGAAAGGCGCGATGCATAAGGTCCCCGACGCCCTCTCACGGATATTTGACGAGGATGAGAAGGAAGTAGCAGAGTTGGAGGAGACCACTGACCAGTGATATAATATAAAGAAACAAGATGTCGCCCAAGAACCGACCAAATATGCTGAGTGGAGAATCGAAGATGGCTTGTTATACAAATACAAGAGAGACCCTTTACTGGACCAGATAACGGATGGCGGAGAATGATGGCGCATGGTAGTGTCGTTAGAGAAGAGAGAGAGAGTGTTATACGATAGCCATTGTATCACGTGAGCCGGTCACTTAGGGGTCGAAAAGACGTACGACCGAGTGGCGCGAGAATATTTCGGCCCGGTGTATCGAGACGTTTCAAATTTCGTACGTACGTGCGACACTTGCCAGCGGTACAAGAGCTCATAACAAGGATCTCAAGGATCAGTGGGTAAAAGAGTCATCGAACGCCCTTGGTGCGTAGTAGCCGCTGACATGATCGAGCTGCCACGGAGTAAAAGCCAATACCGCTACGTACTGGTCATGCAAGACCTCTTTACGAGGTGGTTGGAGCTGAAGCCGTTGAGAAAAGCAGATGGAAAAGCGGTAGCCAAGGCGCTGGAAGAACTGATATTTTACAGATGGGAGACGCCAGAGTATTTGTTGACCGACAATGGGAAAGAATTTGACAACCAAATCCTACGAAAGCTCCTAGATGAGTATGGAATTCGACATGTGACTACACTGCCTTACCATCCTCAGGCCAACCCAGTGGAGAGGAGTAACAGGACCCTGAAAACCATGATTGCCGTTTGTGGATGGAAAGTATCGAAGCTGGGACACTCACCTTCATGAATTTCGTCACGCCATAAATACCGCCCAACAAACCAGCCTTAAGACATCACGGGCGTTCCTAAATTATGGACGACATCCACGGCCCGTGAAGAGTTTACGCCGGGAGATAGAGAAGAAAAAGCTAATACCACGCTTAGATCCAGAGGTCTGGAAAGATCGTGTCAAACGTCTCGACGCCTTGAAAGACTTAGTAGCCCAATACATAAATAAAAGTCACGAGAGACAGAGTAAGTACTACAATAGGGGAAAGAGAGTAGCGGAATATGCGGTAGGAGATAGGGTGATACGTCGCGTTCACGCGCTATCGAACGCAGTACAGGGTTTTTCTGCCAAACTCGCGCCAAAATACGAAGGTCCGTACGAGGTAATTGCGAAGTTATCCTCCACCGTTTATATGTTAGAGATGGAGGGTAGTCGACGTAATGCCAAGGTACACGTGGGAGAATGGAAGCGTTTTTTACCACCGCGTCGCGTAGTTAGTTAAGTAGGGAAAACACGCCAGCGAAACGGGAAGCGACCAGAAACCTGACCCCCCCCCCCACGCGCGTTATTGTTGATTGTATGATGTGTGTGATGTATGTATTAAAATTCCTTATTAGGTTCAACATGTCACGCCGAGTTGGAGAACGCACTCACCGCATTACCACCGCCCACGTGCCGTATCCGGAGTTTGAGATGAGCCCGATCAGGTGTGCCCAACTCCGGAAACTCTCGCCCAACTGCGCGGGATGCTGCACGAGCCGACTACGGACCGTTCCCAGGCGGTACTGGCCCACTGGACCGACCAACTGGGAGAGTGGCTGGACAAGAGAGAGAGAGGAGAGAGAGAGAATGACTACCGTCGCGCGTGAAAAGGAAGAGAGGAAGACTACCGCCAGTGAGGAGAGAGAGAGAAGGAAAAGAGGGAGACTACCGCCAGTGAGAAGAAAGAGAAGGAGAAGGGGGAGACTACCGCCCAGGAGGCGAAGGAGAAGGAGACGCTAGGCGCAAAGGTTGAGGTGGTAGTGGTGCTATAGCAGTACACTGCAATAGTACACTGCCGATGAGAATAGAGAGAGAAGGGGAGAGATGCAGCGCAGCGGCGCTCTTGCGAGTATGAGAGAGAGAGAGAGAGAGAGAGAGAGAGAATGCCAAGCGGCAGCCTTGCTGTACACGACCAGAGTGAGAGGGGCGCGCGGCGATAGAAATATACTGTAGCGCAAGCGAGAGAGAAAAGGAGAGATTGATAAAAGCGGCGACCGCCCGAGTGAAGTAGCTGAGGCGCGCATGAGCTAAAGGCGCGTCGCCACTGGTCTCGGATTTAGATGGTAGATAATTAATTCAAAATGCGGGCGCAACAGATGGCAGCAGGTGCCTATAACTATTGTAATAGACGAAGTCACATGATAACCAACCAAACCTGCTGCCATGTTCACCGCCGTAAGAGTACGAGAGGTAGCGTATGTAATTTTTGGGGAAGAAGACGGAAAGTATGAAAAGAGTTTCCGTCTTCTTCATTCTAGTTCTGCCTGTCACTCGAGACGGCCGTGCATCCAGAGGAAAGAGTTAGAAAATTTTGTAGAGGAAGTAGTGTGGAGAGAGTTTTGTTCGTGTAGAGAAGTAGCGGAGAGTATTGTAGAGAAAGTAGTAGTAGTGAGGAGTAATTTTCGAGTGGGTTAGAAAGTAAGGAGTGTAAAATTGAGGAGTAGTTTTGCGAGCGGGCGAAAAGCGGGGAGACGTAACATCGACAGCGTGCGTGCTTGGGGAGATATTCAAGCGACGCCATCAACACGGTAAGCGATGTCTCTTGCTATTGTCGGGCGGCTATACATGCCGCCCCCGACCCTAAAATACCGCGATTTTTGTGAAGTGCGGGCGACGGGCAGCGTGGAGCCGAGTGTGCGGTCTCTCTCGTCGTGTGCGCGACCGACGAAGTGTGCGAGGCCATTTCGCGGCCATTTTGAGAACGCGTGAAAATTATTTAACCGCCAGAGTGATACGGAGTGAATAAAGTCGGAACCAGAGTTCTTAGAAATTAACTTTTTGGTGTGACATTTTATTTCTTTCAACTCTCTAAATTTTTGTTTGTGTGTATAAATTCCCTTGTGTTTGTTTTGCTCCCGAAGTTCATTCGTCGTTAATTTCAGTCAATTCGCCGTCAGTTGCGATCGCCCCAGGTCGTCAATTAATAAGCCACGCCGTGAGGTAGAGCCAGGAATAGCCGAGCAGGGAGGAGAAGAAATTCGCGTCGTCGTTGTGGCCTGGCGCCCTCACACTATAAATTCGGCCGTAACGATTACCGTAAAATCAGAGTCAGTACGCAAATAAAGTGAAATTAGGTCGGGTAGGAAGAGTCTCAAAGCCCTCAGGGCGAGTAAAACGTTGCAGGTGGGTAAAATAAACTGCCACGTCACAAACTTATCTTTGTTGTAATAGTCAAAAAACTAGTGTCATACATAAAAAAACATTAAGTTGTGAATAAATAATATGACAAAAGATTATTTTATTTTCATTCCGAGGTTCAATTTTCAAATTGCTTAAAAGGTAGAGTTAGGTAATTTGTAATAAATATTTTAAGTACCCTTATTTCCCTCTGTCCAAATTCCACCTTTCTTATAATTTTACTATAATTCTCTTATCCTTACATCATCTGTGTAGTTACAATTACAATTTGAAAAAAAAGGTTAACAAATTTTAACCTTAAATATCTCTAAAATTTATAGACCAATCGTTTTTCTCACAGAACTAAGCCGAGAACTATCAAAAATCTACCTCTCCAAGAAATCTTGAAGCGATTACGTCAATTTTACTCCCGCATTTGTTGGACATACCGAACTCATTTTTTCATTTTTCAATGTTTATGTTTTTGTTAATAAAATATGAACCGTGATAGCTAGAAAATTAACTTTTTCTAGAAAATATAGGTATTTTAATTCTCCTTCGAAAGTTACCCATCCGATTCAGATACATAGAGCCATTCTCGAGAAATTACGATTTAAAAAAATCGTTAAAAAAATGTTAACCTTAAATATTTCTCCAATTTGTGGACCAATCATTTTGCCCAACGAACTCGACTGAGAACTATCCCAAATGTATCTCTAGAAAAATTTTTGAAGCGATTAAGTAAATTTTACTCCTGTAATCGCAGGACATACAAAACTCGTTTATTTCATTTTTCAATTTTTTTCTCAAAAACTAACACAAACTGATAAGAATTTTTCCATCGGTCTTACAGTCTTAAAAATTAAATTACTTAATATTAATGGCAGTCAGATTGCCCTTGTTTATAATCACCCCC
>JAPYZO010005348.1:0-10333 GCA_030522905.1 Torymus flavipes | reverse complement strand
TATATATATATATATATATATATATATGTGTATATGTATATATATAAATATGCGTAAACCTCATATCCCTCGGTCATATCGGTTTGAAAATTATTTAAAATTCATATTCATGGACGGTTACGTAATTAATTGTCTTATAAGCATGGACCCCGTACCCCCTTACTTAGGTTTCAATAGTTAAAAATTCTTCAAATAATTGTCTTGCTTACTTTTGCTCGTCTGTATAATTTCTTTCTATGCGTGAACCTCATTTCCTCCGGCTACGTTGGTTTAATAATTATTTAAATGTTTTTCTTGGTTACTTTTCCTTGTCGAAGTTATTCGCTTATATGTGTGAACCTTATATACCCCACCTACTTAGGTTTTAAAAATTATTTATACATTTCTTGGTTATTTTTTCTCGTTTACGTGATTTTCTTATAGCCATGAACCTTATATCCCCCCGCTACTAAGGTTTAAAAATAATTTAAATTATTGTCTTGCTTATACTTTTGCTCGTTTAAGTATTTTTCCCTTATATGCGTGAACCTTATATCCCCCGCCTACTTAGGTTTAAAAATTATTTAAATGGTTATCATTATGATGTGGTTAAAATCACGCCACATGAAAGCGCATCGTAGCGCGCGCACATACACACCTTCCCTACATTCCTGCCCACGACCCGCCTTCCCTTCCCTCGAAAATCGGCCATGATGCAGCATTCGTTATTATAGGAAGACCCGACCAGCGAGGCGATGCCTCGGACCTACCATCGCTGAACGAAACGACGCGGTTGCCGTAGCGCGCGGTGTAGACAGCTGAGCTGGCCGACGTGCCGAATGCACTCGGGCGCCACCGAGAGCCGATGACGCGATCACGCACGAGTTATATAGCCGCTATCGATACGTCGTCTTCTCACCTGACGATGTTATGAACTTACAGGAATTTGTCGCAACATCATATCGACTTTATCAGAAGACAATAGCGCAATGAATGCATGTACGAATAATCGAACTCTTGCTCCGGAAAGAGCCAATAAATCACTTGAACATAATTCGTACTTACCTTATTTGATCGAGTGTGTTACTTGTGTAAGTGAGAACCAACTCCTTTCGGTCATTTTTTGGACACGCAACATAACTGACACTGCGGACAGGATCCGTGAAGATGTAGAATCGAGATTCTCCTCCGACTTTATGATGGAAATCATTAGAGAGGGAACAGCTAGGGTTTCAAACTATTATCGCGGAGCCTACTACGTCAAGTTCCGAGTCCACCTTTACGCAGAGATTCACCTGGAATCATCAAGATACGAAGAAAAGTAAGTCTTTGAAATTCTTAATATCTGACCTAACCCGATCCTTAGATACTATTGATTGTAAGGGAAAGTAAAAAAAAAGAGATATTAATAAAATGGCAAACGAAGTTACATTAGAACGATTTAAACTAAGGTTAACTATATGGCGCAACACGATTCCCATGTACGAAGAAGGCACAAAACTCCTATCAAACTTTCTTTAAACATGTGATAAATTTATAGAAAATTTACCAACTAATGATAATGCAATAAATGTATCATTATTTGCCTTTATTAAGTCAAGAATTCGTGGTGGAGCTGTAGACCTAGTAGTAGTGAATAATCTGACGACTTATGCCGGCTGTAAGGTACTTTTGATTAATAAATATATAGATCCCAGCTCAGAGGAACTGTTATTTAGTAAACTTAGTACTGGCTACCAATTATCAAATCAATCATATGAAAAATACGCAGATGAGATTGAAAGTCGTTGAAACAAGATAAAAGAACACACAATTAAATATTCAAGATCCAAATTGCTATAAAGAACGCATTTTACGTAAATGTAGCAAAAAATGCATTTATAAATGGTATCAAGGAGCATTATCATTCACGTTTGGTAAATTTTGATTTAAATGATATAGAAGCATGTTTAACATAATGCCGTAAACTAGATAACTACGAGCAACAAGCGGCTTTTCTCAGTTTCGTAAGATAACGTGAAAATAAATCGAAACAAAATAATTTCGGTACAACCAGTAATACAAATCCAGTTGCTACGCTTAGACATATCAACCCTTTAAGTGTACCCAGAAATTCATTTTTATCTTAACCACGACCTACTACTGCACAGACCCCACCTAAATTTATGCCTATAAATTTTGGTAATTTTGGACGGAATAATAATAGTAACAAGACATATCAACCGACGTCAATGTCAGTTAATTCGAGGAATACTAGCAGATCAGGAGGCAATCAAACCAATAAGAACAAATAATTTGCAATCACAAAATAATTTTATAGCAAGAAATAACAATGCTTTTAAAAGTACGGGACATCCAAATTTTATTTATTAAATTTCACCATCAGCAAAAACAAGAAGAAGAAAAAGCAAGTGATCGAAACCAATTGACTATAGGCAATGAAGAAGAAGACCAGCTATGAAAATTTTTAGCAAGCTTCGAAAATATCCAAAACAACATGGTGAATTTAAATTCGATCGGTAATTCACTTGATTTGCCTCAATAATTACTACAAATCCAGCACTTAAAATTTTAATCGACTCCGGAGCCTCTTCGTCAATTATCAACACAAAAATTGCTTACAAATTGTTTTCTAAATTTATTTTCCCACATACTTTCGAGATCAAATCAGTGCATAAGGTGACAAAAGGCACAGATGCCCTCACTTTCCCTATTTTAAGTGAGTTAGGAGACAATGTGCATATAATTTTTTAATAGCACCATGGCACTCAACCTATGATTGCCTCATTGGGCACAAGAATTTACAGAATTTGGGCACGAACATCAATTACAGAACGTAAATTTTTAACATACCTAAATTTGAAATCAATTATGTAAAAAATATGCCAAATAGATGTAAAGCTGTTAAAGTGAATCACCACTAAGGAATCATAATGCGGATAAGGACGGGTCATATGAATGAAGAGGAGAAAGATATGATTACAAAGTTATGTCAACATTACGAAGACTGCTTTTACAATGAAAAGAAAAAGCTGACGGCGACTACTGCTGTCTCACATAACATCAGGACAAAGGATGACCATCTGATTTATGTAAAGAGTTTCAGGTATCTATTTTATTTGAAGGAAGAGATACAATGTAACAACCCTAATTTAACCCTAATTATTTCATCTAAATAACCATCATGATTCTTTCATACATCAGTGAAATTAGTTACTTTGTTAACTTCCAGGCGGATTGTATGATTCACTAACAAAAATATCTGCCGTGTGTATGTATTGATTGATTGCACAAGTGTAGGTATGTTAAAATTCTCTGCTCTCATACGGAAATGGAACATCAATTCGTTTGCTAACTGAACAGGAGATACGCTCTTGCTCTTTCGGTTATTTCATGAGGCACAATGCTGAGGTATGAGAAGTACCTCTCTTAGACATGAGAGTAGATAAAATCCACGCGCTGATTAATAGTTTTCGTTGAGTCATTTTTTTCAATAAACTAATATCTATTTTGTAAAATCTAATGAAACGTATCCTGTCTCAAAGTTTGAAAGGACCAGGCTCTGCTTTCTGGTGGTTTCTCGTAAAATCCTCGATTAAGTCATATGAAGATTTTGAGCAACAATTTCGAAAACGATTTTGGTCAGTAGATATAGTTAAAGAGCTCGTAGACGAAATCGTGCATGAAATTTGTAGTTTCAGAAGCCCTATTTTATAAGTGGATTATACCGCGGATCTAATTAATAGGGCACGGGGATTAGAGAAATACAATGAGGCAGAGCTTGTGAAAAAATTAGCGAGACATTACAATGTGGAGATCCGATATAGAGCAAAGGTGCAAGAGATCAAGGACAAGGAATCTCTATGACACCTGTTACGGAGCAAGGGTGAGAAAGATGGACAAGGAAAAAAATCCTACACCACACTACTTCAAGGAAACTCTATTATAAAAAGGAGGAAAGACTTGGAGAATATAAAAAACCCAAATCGCACTTTCTTACCACCTCGAGAAGGTTATGTTGAGCAACTAGAAGCCATCGAAGAATCACAAGGAAGGGACAGCGAAAAACATAAGAAATTAGAAGAGACGAAATCTGCCGAAAGCTAAAAATATCTAGAAGATGGGATAGAGTCACCTACTAAAACCTTAATATCACTAAAGATAACAACCGACCCGGTTGAAAAAGAACTTGAGAAGGCAATTAAAGAATCGATGGTAGTCGTCGATAAAATCTGGACCGATATGATAAAATCTCAAAGAAACATCGTCATTATCGATAAAAAACGGAGCAATGCACTCAAAATGATAATAAATCGAAAAACTCTGAGATAAATTCATCTATATCCAGAGATGTCAGTATGGATACTCATTACGATGGATATGAACTGTGCAGGAACGGAATAGATGGGAAATTGAAGAATCCAACCCCGAATACGTCTAAGTCAGATATTGGAAGGTCAGATCTCGCGCGAAAGCAGAGGAAAATCAAAGGAGACAGATACCGCAAATAAAGGCAGAGACACGTAAGAGCAAGAATACCAGTATTTCTCTAGTCTTAACGATACTACTACTTTAGATGAAAATATTCAAAAAGAAGAAAACACCTATTTGGATCTTAATAATGCCATGAGAGCAATTTGTTAAAACCCCAGTCTAATAAGGAAATGCTAAAACAATTTAATCAGAAAATAATCTGCCATAGAAAGAAATTAAAACCTACTAAAGATAAAAAATACCAAATAATGATGAAAAGACCTAATCTCAAAAAGATGAGGTGTAATGGTGTCGGACCATTTGAGTTCTATTTCAAAGACAGAAAACCACAAGGCATGCGCAGTTTTGTCTAAGTGAAAAATGAATTGCTTAGCATGCGCAATTTTGCTAAAGCCAATTCTCAAAATCAGAGTAAGAAAAAACTCTTATCTTACGAGGCCTACCTAGGAAAAAGACAAAGGCCACTTCATGGCAACTCCACGACTACGAGCTGCAGATACATCCTCCAAGGGATAGTAATCGAACTAAGTATACAGTGAGTAGAAACAATGTGAAAGTGCACAAGTGAAATGAACGCAAATGTGAACTTCTTAATCGATAAAGACAATAATATTAAAGACACTAATAAATAATAATTTTTATGTGAATTATGAATATATTTTTATGATATGTAAATATATGAACGAATCATATGTTTTAGGAATGTTAAATAAATTTGTATTTTTTCTGCTTGCGTAAAAAATAAAATTTATTTTAGGGGACTAACGTGATATTTTGGTTAATGAATCATACAACGCCGCCTGGAGGTTAACATAGTAACAAATTTCACTGATGTATGAAAGAATGATGACGGTTATTTAGATGAAATAATTAGTGGTCAATTAGGTTGTTTGGATACTAAGATGACCTTTTAGGCGCAGATACCTGGCACCGTTGAGAGGGCTGCATTAAAGACCGCTGCTCTCGCCCGTCTCATGGGGAATACGAAGGGATCGAGACCAAATGTGCGTCGACTGCGTATGACCACTGTCTCGGCCCCGTATAGGAGTATCGAGTGGTTCACTAACCACTCGATACTCCTATACGGGGCCGAGATATAGGCGGATGCGACGCGAACCGAGAAGTATCGGAAAAAAAACCGCGGCGGTACAAAGACGTGGGGCGCTGCGTATCGTGTTCACGTACCGTACTGTCTCGGAGACGGCGGTGCTGGTGATCGCCGGAGTTGTCCCAGTTTCCACAGACGCATGAACTGAGACAATGACGGCCTGACAAGCTCGCTGGCAGACGATGACAAAGGAAAGTGGACGAGATGCCTGATAACGGACGTTGGACTCTGGCAGAAACGGAGGGCGGGGGAGGTGAATTTCTACCTAACCGAGTTTCTCTCAGATCGAGGCTACTTCCGACACTACCTGCACCGGATGGGGTAGGTAACGACTCTGATCTGCAGGTACTGCGGATACAACAAAGACGACGCGGAACACACATTTTTCATGTGCTCCTGCTGGACATTCCAGAGGCACAGAGTGCAGATAAAGACAGGCGACATCACATCGGACAACGTCATGTCACTAATGCTATCAAGCAAACAGAAATGCTTTGCAAGACTGACGCATGCCTTGACAACTGACACGGAAGAATAGACAGACCAGACAAGATAGGTATGACTGCCGCAGGGCATAGACAAGCTGCCGGCCCAAAGTAATGTGCACAACAGTTCCAAGTCGGATTTCGGTGAATGCCGTTTTGGGTGTTTAGGGGGTAGAAATACCCCACACCACGGAGCCAGTTGCTCCGTGATAGTCTTAGTAGGGCTCCCTCCCTTCTGAAAGCAAGGACGGACGCCCCAAAAGATTCACCTAGTATCTCAGAAAAAAAATTAGGGTTGTTACAACAACAAGTAAGGAAATTAATCAATGATAAAATAATTCGACCAAGTAATCCTCCATACTCATCACCTGTATGGATCGTGTCTAAGAAACAGGATGAAAGCGTCAAGAAGAAACGGAGAATGGTGATAGATTACCACAAGCTGAGTGATAAAACTATCGAGGATAAATACCCGATACCAAGGATGAACGACATTCTGGAGAATTTTCGGAAATGTTCATATTTAACTACTTTGGATTTGGCGCAAGGATTTCATCAAATATCAGTAGATGAAAATTCTGTTGAAAAAAGGGCATTCACTGTTGAAAATGGACATTATCCATCCGTTAGAATGCCGTTAGAATGCCATTTGGACTCCAGCTACTTTTCAAAGGCTTATGGATAAAATTCTGATGAGATACCTGCACAAATTTTGTTTTCTCTAAATGGATAATATTGTAATTTTTTCAAAATCGTTACAAGAGTACCTGCAACATCTTAAATTAATATTTGACGGACTTAAAAATTATGGTCTAAAAATACAATTAGACAAAAGTAAATTTTTAAAAAAAGAGGTACCTTTTCTAGGACACTTACTAACCCTTGAAGGATTCAAACTGAATCCAGATAAAATTGCTGCAATTATGAAATATCCAATTCCGAAGACACAAAAGGAAGTAAAATTATATTTAGGTGTAACGGGTTATTATAGAAAGTTTATTTATAATTATGCAAAGATAGTGAAGCCGTTAACGAAAGTATTGAACAAAATGAAAAAGTAGACGCCCAAAATTAAGATTATATCCAAGTATTTATTAAGCTTAAGGAACTAATTACCAACGCACCGATACTTGCCTATCCAGATGTTGGGCGCTGTTTAATACAAAAATAAACGCCTTATATCATGCTACTCGAGAACTTTGAGTTCAACAGAACAAAATTACTCAACTATTGAACAGACATTATTAGCTATTGTTGAAGCATGTCGACATTTTCGACCGTACATCTATGGAAGAAATTTTGTCATTGAAACCGATCATAAACCATTGACATGGCTTTTTTCTTCGAAAACACCAAATTCTCGATTAATTAGATGGAGGATAAAGCTAGAAGAGTAGGACTATGAAATTAAATACGAAAAAGGATGTAAAAATTACGTAGCTGACGCACTAAGTCGTGTTGAAATTAATAACGGAGAAGCGGAAGAAGATGACTTACTCTCAATATTACCCCCGGCACCTCAGGACGCACCTGCCACCACTGAAGAAATGGACCAAATATTCAGTGACAATACAGCAACAGTTTGGATATTTTCGCTCTCCGTGACAGATAAAAATATTCACGCATTTAATTACAGTATAGTAATAAAAGAAGGTAACGATTACCGAGTAAAGGTTCAAAACAATAAACTCAAGGTAGAGTATACTGTTAAAATTAACAAAACCGATGCGGAAACACAACTGCTTAAATTTTTCAAAGAAAATACTAAATTCGATAAACAAAATAATATTAATAAAGAATTGGAAATTATTACCTATCAAATATTAAAGGAACATTTCAACGAAAATTTGAAATGGATCAAAACAAAAATTTGTGCACTTACAATCGATCAAAATAATTTTATGAAGAAACTTGAAAAATATCATAATCGAAATCACAATGGAATTCAGGAAACATTGGCACATTTTAGAAGGAAATTTTATACGCTCAATATGGATAGAATTTTACGAAATTATATAAACTAATGTAAAATCTGTTTAGAACATAAATATGAAAAAAATCCTTATCAAACAGAGACATACGGACCCATCATTGCTAATAGACAACTTCAACACATTCACATAGATGTGTTACATTTTAACAAAAACAAACTTCTTACTATCATAGATATTTTTTCTAAATACACTCAGGCATACTATCTATCTAACGGAAACGCTACTACAATAATAAGTAAACTACGATATTTGGCTTCTTATCATAATTTTCCGGACAAATTACAACAGATAATGGAAGTCAGTTTCATTCATCAGTCTTTAAGGAATTTTGCCGTATTTACAAAATTGAATATTATTAGACGACTATTAACAGACATACATCTATTGCACAGATAGAAAGGTACATTAAAGGAAAAACTAAGTATATTAGCAAACCAGAATCTAAGGGAAATTACAAAAAATCATATGACTACTGCTATCTTAATCTATAATCAGAGCATACCATCATCTGGAAGAGAGAAAGTCCTATATGAGATTCGCGTGGAAAAAAGTCCTATCTTTACGTCGCGTGAAAAAGTCCTATTTCGGCTTCGCGCTTAAGAAAGTCCTATGTCGGGGAGTCCGCGTTTTTACATTGAGAACCACTGTAGAGTTTTGAAAAATCGGCATTTGTTTCATACTATATTAGGTCACTAAAAATACATTTCGAATAGTTTTCAGCTCGATTCATCAAAAACCCAGGTGCCGCATGACAACTTATTATGCTGATATTATTTAAGGGGGCCAGCCTGAGCTAAAAGCTGTGAAAAACAATAAATTAATTACTGTTAGTATAAATAGATGTATTAATTTTTATTAAATTTCACTTTTTATACATAAAGTAGATGTATTATAGTAAATTTTGTCACATTGATCTGGTCCATTTTACTAGAAAACTTCTTGTTACAGTTAATTTTTGAAAAACTTAAATTATAATGTGTTTATGCCTTTGCCGCAGGTTTTATCAGCAGCAGATTATTATTAAGGATCTTCGAGGGTTAAAACTCTATTATTTCTGTGAATACTACAGACAATACAGACTACTTTTCTGAAAAAAATAAGTTTTTATTCATTAATAACAATAAAGTTAATAATATTAGTATTTTTTACATATTATAATGAATGTTACCTACGTAACATTCGTTTTAACTTATCTTTATAAATTTTTATGGACAATCCAATCCGTATTCTCTGTAGAGGAAGATTGAAAGAAGCTCCATGCATAAGCAATTGCTCACAAAAATTAAATGTATGAGAAAGAGCAGTTTAAAGTTTTAACATCAATTTCATTCTAAAATCTATTTATATCCATAGCTAAAATTAATTTTACTAAACAAATAATAATTCAAATACTATCTGATATTTAGTAATTAATTAATTTTTCTATTAATATTTTAAAAAATTTAGTTGGCTATGCTTTGTTACACAAATAAAAATATTTATCAATTTTCTAGTTTTATCGATTTTTTTTTTAATTTTATTGTCACTGATTTTATAAACTAAATTAATTTGTATAACAAAATGTGTACTCACCTATATTTCTCCCATTCAAAATTGAACTAGAAAGGCACCATGTGTCAATCTTTGTTCAATATAAGTAGGTCATGAAACCAGGCCTAACCCCACAAACTGACAGTCAGCTCATCAGCTGAAGGAGTATATCAGTAGCAGTAGCTTGCTATGTGCACACATGCTCTGTTATTTGTCATACTGCACAGATAAAACACAAAAAATAATAGTATAAAATATGATAAATTTTATAGTCAGTATAGAGCTATTACTATGTTTGACACTTACTTATTTATTTCATTGAAGTTTATAAAACTAAAGTGAAATATCTAATGAGAACCAGCTTCATAATAATCATCTTCAAACAAGCTTCTCTTTCTTCTAGTTTTACGAGCCTCATGTGTTGCTGATGCTGCTCTTCTTTCAGTAGAAAAAACTCTCTATTCATCTGCAGTTTTGGCCCATTTAATAGTAGCTGTACCTGGTTTTACGTCGAATCTATTCATTAATTTGAGAAAAGCATTTTCGCCTTCGTGCAAGCAAATCAAAGCAATGTTCCAATTTCAAGAACTGCCAGGCCACTGAAGGATGTTTTGAACACTAATTTCCACACTGACTGGTTGAAGTTATCCGTACAAAATTATATTTGATTTATTCTATTTGCAATTGTAGTTAATATATTTATATAATGATTTCACAGTAATTGATACCGATGAATTATTGAT
>JAPYZO010005347.1:0-10333 GCA_030522905.1 Torymus flavipes | reverse complement strand
CACATGTTTGTCCACCTCGGCTTCGCCTCGGCCGACAATTACATGTGATCTGAGACATTTCTTACTTTACTGGCCTAGGGTCGTAATATACTATTTCGAATACTACCTATCCTATATAATTTCAAGCAAGTTTTATTTTCATAGGTGCTAATAGGCATCTTGGTACAGATATGAAACAACTTAAGATGCAAGGGCTAGTAATTCTTGTTGAAGATCAAGCTAGATTACATTTAGTAATAATCGAATTTTTCTTAAATTCTCATAATAAAAGTTTGTTGACGTACAAAATAAAACTCGCATTCAGAGATGTGATTATAAGAGATTGCGAAAAAGCTGCTGGCACTTTTGAGAAATTATACTTGACTAAAGTTCACCGCGTTCTATTCATCACGTCCATCATCTTTTTTTCTTTTTATTGATTCAAGACAGCCAGCCAGCTATAACATCGTGACCATAAAGAGCCGCGCACACGCGTTAGGAGAATTGCCCGCAATAATGGCAGAATTATGAAGCCATTGCAAAACAAGGAAGCTGCCAGAGCCCGCGCGCTCAATGACGAATTACCCGTTCATGCACACACATACACACACCACCCCTCATTCGCTTGCGCCACTAATGTACACATTTTCCTCATCTCCTGCGAATTCAGCTAAAACCGCATCCCAGCTATAATCTTCGCCCGCATCTAAAGGTTGCGCAAGCGGCGCTAAATCGAATTGCGAAATCAATACATATTGCGGTCCTCTTCCGCACCAACGGCAGAGAAATTGCGCGCAGACTCTCGAATCGCCCGTAAAGAATCGGACGAGAGGGAGGAAAAGACCCGCACGATGCCGTCTCTTCCGTTTCTTCCGCGCGCGCGATCTCGTAATGAAATCGTTCTTCGCGCGGCGCGCGAGATCGTTGCTTCGCCGCGTAACACGGTTTTCGCGAAGTTAGGTATATAATATTATGGTGTGTGGGGCGCCGCCAAGGCTTTTCGTGAAAGTTGGACAAGGAAGTGCGGGCGGATTATTTTTTTGTTAACCCGATTGAGGATGTGAGCAGTTTTCGAGTTAGCTGTGTTCGAGCTTTAATTTTGCTCTGCTTCACTCGTATAGGACTTTCTACGCGGAAACATGATTATGGTCGAAATAATGAAACGACACGATTATTCTAAAGGAGCTTGTTACATGGGCCATTGTTTTCTATAGTTGCATGAATAAAATTAGATATTTCCTGACTATAGGATGTATCCAAAATTAAAGTTAACTTGAGCATTATACTGTTAGTAATGAAAATTTATAGAATTTCGAATAGTAATATATTACTACATTTTTTATGTGGAGATTGTTAAAAATAATATATTTTTACTACAGCGAAAGTGTCAATCAAATCAAACAAATTTATTATAATGTAAAAGTTTAATTATTACTTAAATGGCTCCTAACGAAGGAATGCTTGTAAGTTACGTAAGAGAAAAATAAAAATGATTGACATGCACGCAAATTAATTATATCTGTACGTATTTTATAGCCTGCCATCAAAATTTAACTAATTACAAGGTACAAACATTTTATTACGTTAGTAAAAAATT
Source organism: Torymus flavipes (assembly GCA_030522905.1). Lineage (NCBI taxonomy): Eukaryota > Metazoa > Arthropoda > Insecta > Hymenoptera > Torymidae > Torymus > Torymus flavipes. The sequence goes on along the minus strand of JAPYZO010005347.1, from coordinate 8,757 downwards.
CTACGATTTTTCGGCTTTAATGGAAACAATACTTGGTGTAAAGATTTTACGCCAGTACGCAGGACCTGCAATAATTACACGTGACGTAACAGAAAGACACAAACTACTAATCAGCGCGAAATTCGCGGTAATGTAAAATTGCCTTTATTTACATGCGCGAGTACGGCACTTTCCAATTGGCAATTGCATTTGGAAAGCGTGCGTGTGTACCGAGGTCGTAAACGATCGTGTAATTTCTGATGCGCCAGACGAAAACGACTGTACGCTCGCGCTCGCTTTCGCTATGTGGGCCAAATTGAACCTCGAGCAGGGAAACTTTGCGCGACCATAATCTTGCAATGTTCTTGCAAATTTTTTCAGGTTTCAATTATCATTCGAGATGAAATTTCCGTTTTAATTAGTTTAAAAACGAGTGGGTTGGGTGTTTGCAAATAATGAAAGACAATAATCATAGTTTAGTTGCATTTTATATATTTAAAGTTAAATGATGTAAGCAATTAAATATAAATGCGCAGTATAATAACAATAAATGTATAAAGCAATTTATTACTAATATCGTTACTGTATTACAGCGGATATAATGTATATTATCTACTTTGTTATTGTTACTAAATATTAATAACACGTACAAAGTACAATATATGTGGCACTTATTTGCCGAACTTATCTTACTATACAAGCAATAAACTTGTTGAATATCACGTTTCTTTTCTTATTCTGTATTATTTCGGTATGGAATACAAATATAAAAATATTTTATATCTATACAGTTATAAATTTAGTATTCACTGTTCTATAGTAATTAAATTGTAATTACTTAATTTCTGGTACTGTAAAACATGGTTGTAAGTTACATAAATTTATTTGTATAGCACAGTACTTTTTTCGTATTAAATTAGTTTAAATAACATTTTTACATCCGTATAAAATGATAACCTTTTTCTGTAAACTTAAAAGTTAAAGAAATGCGTCGAAACAGACGGTCTAGTTAAGATAATTTTATCAGCTTCCTAGAAAAGATAACATTTTATAAAATTCTTCTGGACAATATTTTCGCAACCATCAAATCAAAATTATTATTATTTTGAAATCCTTTCATTATCTTTTAATTTCTGAAATAATTTTTCTGTTTATTGTAAATGCTATAAATTTTGTAAAATAATTTAATCATCATAATTTAATCTCGCATTTTTTTTTAAATATTTCAGCTTACAGCATAGCATATTATATTACTTTTTCAATAAAATTTCTTAAATTATGTATCTTTCTTTTCTTCCTGTCAGGCACTTTCAATTTGTATAAAAATCGCTATCAGTACACTAATGATATAATATATAACGCGCTTCGACACAATAGCAACTCTCTTCGCGAAGCAAACAATTTTTTCTCGAAATTCGTGGATATAATGAATGAAGTTCTCTTCCTTATTGGTGATAGCTCCGCGCGCGTGTACACCATCATCGCGGATTGCGCGCACGCAATCGAGCGATGATTTACGACACGCTACGCATGAAAGTGCGAGTGCCAAGGTGAAAGAGAAGAAGAGCTCGCATATATATATATAGTGTGACAGTGAAAGGACGCACGCTTTGCACGTGCGGATTTTTCTATACGCGAGTCGTTAGCTCTGTTCGATAATATATTCCTATATAGTGATATATAGCTGTGCAGTCATAGGGATTTGCTGATGAGTGCTTGATGAGCGAATGATTAGCAATACTTAAGAGAAACCAAGAAACGAAATTACATAGTCAATCTATCTATCGTTTTTTTGTTGAGAATCAGCGTTTAAAGCACTGCTGCTAATTTTTTCTCCTCAAATTCCTAGAATTAACGATAAAAGCCTTTTCTAATCAATAAATTGCAAGTACATTAGGCTAATGCTATATGCTTATAATGTGTAACGTTGAGCAGTTGACAACTAATTCTAAAAATTGCGATGAATACGTGAATATATAACATTTTCTTTTATATAAATACGGTATATATGATCTTTGAAAACGCAATAGAATTTATTTCTAAACTATTAAGTGAAATCTCTCTGGTTAGTCAGTTGGAAAGTTCTATCCTATATCATTATCGACTTTTTTCTCTCGATAAAGTCCAAATATTTGCCAAACGCAAAGATTTTTCAAACGCAAGCTGTAACTCGCATGAGCGTTGCATTATTCATCCGCACGTGGATCGCGCTCGCGTTGCAGAATTTCATCACGCGCGCGAGCACACACGAGTGGACTGATCATTGACGTCTAATGCACATGGGCTGCGGCCCCGCGCGCACGCGAGTCGATACACATTGAAAAAAGTCTCTTTCTCTCTCGTGTCGCCGTTTCAAGGCCGCCGAGAATGCCGACGCCGATCAATTAAGACTATAAGTGTGATATAGTCGCGCGATATATTTTTCCCTGTGGCGCTCGTATTATATGTATGCATTATTATTGCATCGTGATCCGATGACGAGTCTTTTTGGGGGAGCCGCGACGAGTCATCGCGTCGAGTTTGTGATGCATCGAGATCGAAAGTGCGCTCACGTCGATACGAAATTTTGACCGGTGTACTGGCAGTTCTCGACTGTTAGCATCTGCGGCTCGTTCGCTACCAGTGTTTTCATCGCTGGGCACACTGTGACTCTGAAAGAAGGAAAAAGAGAAAAAAGATAAAATAATTGCTTCAAAATTTATGGTAGAAATTTGTTACCAAGATTTAGTAAATTAAGAAAAATCTATAAAGTTGTAATTTTGAAGGAGCGTTTGAAGTTAGTATTAAAGAAATAAGAACTATAAAGTAAATTGATGCTCTGTTTAAGACAGTGCATCAACATCTATCAAATTTTAATTATGTAGTTGTCGAGCATTGATACGATGTATGATAATAGAATACATGACGTAAAGTTTAGTAACGCGAATATAAATTTTGCCTTTACAAGAGTGGAGATATATTAAAATGAAGGATCATTATTATAGGTAATATAACAAGTCTTCATTTTTTATCTTATTAAAACGGATTAAATTCAATAATCGTTTGCGTGCTTTAATAACAAGCCGATAATTCACCGTGTGTTTAAAGAGTATGTACGCGTGTCATACGTCAAATCAGCCGCAACATTTTCATCGTGTATAATTATTCCAAACATCTAATTATTTTAATGATACACGTCTTAAACAGCTATTTATAAAAGTCTGTAATGCATATTTCAGAAAACTACGAGATTTCAGGAAAAGACAAGCTTCTCTAGCATCCAACAAGTACCACTTTCTATTTGATAATGTTCCCCGTAATCACATAAATCCATCAGAAAATAGCCTGGCACTCACTCGTTGTGGAATTCCAGGCTCTTGATCGTGAGCGAGTCAATGTACGCCTTGGGCTTGTGCAGCAGCCTCCAGGTGAGCGGGTTAAACATGGACGTCTGGTACTCCCAGGTGATCTCCACTGCCTCGACCCTGCCGACCACATCACCGGGTATGACGACGGTGTGCCTCGTACCGGGCTCGTAGTACTTGGAATTCTCGCTGAGGGTGAGCCGCTCTGTCAGCTTGCCGTTCGGCCCTGCCACGCGTATCGCGAACATGCCAACCTCGCCGCCGTAGCTCACGCTCTCGTTCGTCTTCGAGATGTTTATCGTCACGCGGTAGTGCGCCTCTGCGAAAACAAAGAGGGAGATCAGCCATGATAATATACAGCGCGCACCGAGGAAGCATTAAATCATTTCAGGAAAGGCTTGCGCGAGCGCGGGCTTTTATTATAGGGGGGAGAGAACATTTTTCGAGAGGAAGAAAGAAAGAAAACGAAAGTGAGATCGTCGGTGGTGCATTTGTTACGTAAGTCGCGTGCGGGTGATATGAAAGTTTTAACTATATTTATTATATTATAATGGCAGATATGGGACCGAGTATAATGCGAGTGTATCGCACTAGGAAGAGTATAGTCGTTGATAACTGCGGTGAAAGAAAGTAATTGCGCGCATGGCGTATGAATCAGAATTAAGCTATAATTAGAATTTGCAAACATTAACGTATGGGTATGTATAGGAGCTAATTTAATTGCTGGTTTCTTATGATGACATCGCACGCTCGAATGAAGCTAATTAAATATTTATAAATCGTTATAAAAATAATCTGATATGGAAATATTTACTTTCAAATAAAATTTTTACTTTGAAAATTATCGACCAGGCTAGCAAACTTTTTTAAGTAAATAATTATTCCTCTAGAACCGCTGTCTTTTAAAGCAATAACATGTACACCTGTATATACATGCAGTATATATTATACCAATGAAATAATTAAGCGTTTATTTCCGGTCGCTTTTCAATGTCACCATTACACGTCTTCATTAATTATGATTACGATAGAAAGTGAACGGAAGAGCACGCGCACGACCGTGCAATTACAAAAGAGACGACGAGGCTGTCTCAGTTACACTCACTGCAAAACGGCTTCTCTCTTCCCGTCATCAGGTAGACGGAAGCATGATAGTTGCCGGGCTGGGCCTGGAAGCCGAACCTGGGGCAGTGCTGCTCGTCGCAGTCGAAGCAGCTGCCGTTCTGGAACTTCTCCCACGAGGTGCATGGCACGGAGACGAACGGGCAGGCTGTGTTTATGCTCTCGATGAAGTACTCGTAGCTGCGGATGTGGTTGCAGCCCAGAAATCGCTTGATACCTGAAAGTCGAGCGGGGTGTCATTAGTGTGGAACAATTGTGTACTTTTCATTTGTTTATTTAATCATTTATTAGTTATACTTTATAGTGGAAAAAATCTAGCAATTTTCAGCTAAAAATAAAAATATTAACTAAAATTGGCAATAGAAGAAAAAAATTAGCGAAGAATTGATTAGTTTTTTCAATTTCTATACAAGGATAAAAAATTTAATGCAATAAAATAGACGGACGATTATAATTTTAAGGAAATTTAAATTTTATGAAAGATTATGATCTATTATTGTTTAAATATAGAGTATAGGAATACGGAGTTTTTGGCTACCAACTATAATATATCAATCTTTGCTTTTGCGGGTTTTCTATAGGATTATCAAAACAATTCTATGAAAGATTATAAACTCTGAATATGTTAGTGAAATAGAGATAAAATAATCTAATTTTCTCACCTCTGAAGAAACTTCCTTTCTCAAGAGTGATGGAATTGAAAACTCCCTCGTTACATCCTGGCTGATTTCTTCCGCCGTTAGGAAAGAAATCTATGTGAGCCACGGGTTGACTGATACCCAGTCCTCCGCTGATAAATGGACTGCAGTCAGTGTGTATCGCAGTAACGAAGTCAGCGTCTGTTGGATCCAAACGGACGAGTGGAGAAGTGTTGCTGAAATGGGGCTCAGCTGGGTCAAGACCTAAAATCAGTATAAAATATTTTTATATGTATTATGATTTTTGTTATAATAAAAATCACACATTTTTATATAATTAATACATTCAAACCACTGACGTTCTTTCATATAGGAAACAAATTGGAAACTCCGTTAAAAAATTGATCAACCAGGCGCAAATCACAAATTCATGTTCTGTTCTCTAATTATACTAACAAGGAGAGTGCAACAAAAATATTATAAATTCCCATTTGTTTAACAATAAATTTTAGAAGAATATTTTAAATCATTTTTTACGCTATCGTAGATTCTTATCCGATCTCAGACTACATGATATTTCGCTAAGTGGTCATACTTCTCAATTTGCACTTTGTTTTAAGTGACGATGGAGACGTAGTTTGTGACACTTTTACGTTCAATAATGTAAATTATAAAGAGAATTTAAATATTGGAGAAAACTTTTCAAGCAATGAAATATGTTTTTTATAGCTATTAAAAATGTGTACAAACATTTGTCAACGTAGCAATTTTAAAAAGAAAAGAAAATAAAAGTATGATTGAGTATGCGCGACCTACTTCCGGGTGATATTGTTGACCAATCTTAGGCACAATGAAAGACGCAGTGAGTTTTCGAATTGCCACATTTTCGGTAATAACGCACTACCAGTCGACTTGCGTCGGTTTTGCGTAATAACTTGGAGACGCCGCAGGAGCAGGAATTACGAGTGCTAAACGATGTATGTAGCTTATCGCAATGTTTGTATTTTTTCTGACAGTCATTAAATTTGTATTTCCTTAGTTTAGATCTTTCAAAGAATTGTAATCATAAACGTTAATATGGGAAGTTAATTTTCATCGTTGTATTTCAATTGATTATATAATATTAGTGTATCGAAATAATTATTCTTCCCTTATTACAACTGTTGGTGGGAATAATGTTTCTGTTTCGTAAGATCCCCCTTATATCAAAAAGTTTGACATAATGTACATAACTTATATGTCATAAAATGTACATGTATGTTTAGGTTTACTTTTCTGATTACTGTATTATACATAATAACAATGATGATGCCGATAAACAAACGAACATCTGATCCTGCATAGATAGCCTTCTGATTTTGCTGAGGAAATTCAAAAATTTCTGGTGTAATTGAAAGAGTCTAGCTTACTTTTTGAAAGAAATTCGTGAAAGTTTTATCAAGATCGGTGCAATAGTTTTGCGTCACTGAATAATAAAATAAATATGGTTTCGCATTTACATACTAGTAAGGCATTTCATCCAAATTATATCATAACAAAAATTTATCTAAAAAATGGAAATAGTTGACCTATTTGTAAGTTTTATATAAGAATCGAAATGTAAATATTTAGTTAATGGTTTCCACTTGATAATATTCTTGTAATGTTTGCAAAATATAAAATAATATAACGATGAAAAAGTGATAGAAAACAACATTTCGTAAAGAAGTTAATAAAATAAGCACTTTGAGAAAAATCTGTAGACGCGGGATGAATTTGTAATATTTTTAAAAAGAATATTGTTATAAATTTGGTATAAAGAAAAAATTTTGCTCTTCGTAAGCGACTGATTTCTTTGAGTCCAATAACTTCTTGGGATAAATAAAAATGATTTATTAAATTACATGAAGAATGCAAAAAACATTTTAAATAGCGATTAAAATTATCATCGTGGCTTTGAGAATACTTATCGCGTTCATTCCCGAGGCTCGTAAACATTACGTCAATGACCACAATTAATTGATTGCTTGTTTACAGACTTAAATACGCTTTTTCTTTAATCTGTATAATTTTTATCAATAACTTATATCCCTATGCACGCACCCGCCGCTTATTCAATTCTATAAGGTTCATGTATAATTTATGTACTTGTTAAACGCCATGTAGAGCAGATATATATACAGAACTGATTTCGCCCAAACGCTAGTGGACCTTAGTTACGAGTGGAATGACCGTTTCGTTCTTTTGCAAAGTACTTTTCCTCATATCCGCGTTTCCAGTCACGTTTGTAGGAAACAAAAGATAAATAGAATAAAATAAGGGCAGTGATGTTTTTCGTTACGGTTGTCTGATCTACGAATGTGTAACCAAATTGCTATGACAGGATGAGAATACGTTTTTGTGAATTATGAATTACTTGGCAAACAACATAATAAGGAACTGTTTCAAGATTATGAAGTATAATTATATTCTCAAAAAATGACGAGTCATCGCAAGAAGTTGGACATTGGTATGTTTCTGAATCTCAATAGACAAAAAAGTATCACTCAGGTTTAAGCGTGATAAAATAAACCTAATATAAAATAATACTAATTTACATTGTTCAAATATAATTGAATAAATCTACAGCAAGATCTAAGATAATCTTTTAAAGCATCAATCACAGTAATTTTGTCTCCGAACAACTGAAAAAGACCCTCGTCTAGTAGAATCGATATAGTCCCTCATCCCTCGAACTTTACGATTTCCATGACATTTGGCTCTGCCACTTCTTGCTCCTTGTGTTCTCTTACTACTCCTGTTTACTTCGATTCTGTCTTCGGGCGGGTCTAAAAGACCAAAGGGCGTGGGGTATAGGCGGGCGCTGTAATCCCCGCGTCGCTGCGTATATTGTCTTTATTCGACGACGTAATGTCAAAATATATCCTTGTTTCAATTATCTTTTCTGGTAATACTGCAAAGTTTAATTTTACTAAATAGATTAAATATAAGCAGTATATATTTAAAAACCGCTGCCAAGTTATTGGGACATAGCTTCCTGCAAATTAATTTATCGTTCCTATATTTATAGTATATAGTCCAAATATAAAATACGTTTATTCATTCTACATGTTTTAAAATGATTTAAAAATTAACAATGACTTGAAAATTCATTAATATTTCAAATTGAACGCTCAATTTTTTCGAGAAAAATCACGAACGCAGAATATAAATAGCTATAATCTGTAAAAATTTAAATTCATTCTGTTGTTTAGTTTTTGAGAAAAAAATTGGAAAATGAAAAAAATGAGTTTTGCATGTCCAACGATTATGGGACTAAAATTGACTTAATCGTTTCGAAATTTCTTGTAGAGGTAGTTTTTCGATAGTTTTCGGTCGAGTTCTTTGGACAAAATGATGGGTCCATAAATTTCAGAGATGTTTGAGGTTAACATTTTTTTAACCTTTTTTTCAAATCGTAATATCTCGAGAACGGCTTTATGTATCTGAATCGGATGGGTCGCATTCGAAAGAGAATTAAAATACCTATATTTTCTAAAAAAAGATATTTTAGCTATCACGGTTCTTTTGTTATTAAAAAAACAGTAAAAGCTGAAAAATTAAAAAAACCGCTGCCAATTCATTGGCACGTAGCTTCCTCAAAATAATTTATTGATTCCTTTTATTAAATTAAAATTTAAAAAATAAATTTTTCA
>JAPYZO010005346.1:0-10334 GCA_030522905.1 Torymus flavipes | reverse complement strand
AACTTTCCCGAAGTAATGCAAACTTCCACAATATAATCTAGACAATTAATTTCATTAAACAATCTATGAAAAAATCCGATCCCCCTCGCAGTTATTCAACTAGTGTCTCTAACGACCGCAATAAAATAAGTCCTCCTCTACCGTCGATGGTTGCGAGCTCGGCCTTGCACAAAGAGAAAGAGGAGAGCTCCTCCCCCTGCGCTCAAACATTTTCGGCGTGCGGGGGCGCCGCCGCCGCTGCTTATAAAGTCTATATGGAATATGAAATTTTAAGATCCTCCCCCTTCGACTACTTGACGGCGGCAGCGACTCCGTTAAGAGCGATCGTTAAAGATTGCTCGCGCAAAGAGAAAAAAAATCGACCTCCCGCTCCATCCCCGACGCCGTCGTCTTTCAGACGCCCCTGCGTTCGCGCAAGGCAGACTGCGAAAGCTCGCGCACACGCGAACTTTCCGGTGTCATTGTTAGACCCATGGGGATCGGCGTTTAGCGCGACCGCCTGGGTACATCGTGCATTGTGTCACTCGTGCGATTTCGCGCCTCATCCATTCGCAATACGGCTTTGTTTTCCGGCTTCTCGTTCCCTTTCTTCGAGTTCATTTCTCTGTGAAAGTTAGGCTCACACCTTCACTTATCCTTAGTGTCTTTTCTTTTTCTTAGCCCGGTTCACTTCCATATGCCATATCCTCTATAATATTTATCTGCATCTTTCCTTACCAGCTTGTACACTTTTAATCGTCCTTCGGACTTCAGCCTTTTTTTGGTGCCGTCTACCGAACGAATTGCTTTTTTATGAAGTGTGTCGGTGCACAAAAGGGTATCGGTGCACAAAAGTGCATCGGTGTATAAAAGGACATGGTTGCATAAAAGTACATCATGGCATAATCATGTGGTCTATAACCAACATTATTTGTGAAGTGAGTGATACAGGGGTGAGTCAGACACTCCTGTATCAAATATACACAGAGAGAAAGAAATCAGTAAAAATTACCAAACTGTCAAGTAACCGGGAGTCAGACCTGAAAACCCAATATTTTTAACAAACTTTTTGGCACTTTTTACTAAAAGTTTTGTAAAGTTCCGATAAGGATTAGAAAAAATTGCCAAAAAGTTTGGTAAAAATTTTGGGTTTTCAGGTCTGACTGCGGGTTCCTTGATAGTTTGGTAATTTTTACTGATTTCTTTCTCTCTGTGTATATAGAATTGATACTTTCCAATAGGCGAAGAAATCGTTATAATTTTGAAAAGTCTGACAAGAAGAAATAAAGCGCGCGCGAATCATGCTAGCAATATGATAAAATGTATAAATATATTTAGAATCTAACAATTTGACATGTTTATTTAAACAATTATGAGAACAATTTTTAAAAATAAATCATGAAACTATAAATCATATCAAATAAAGTATTTTTCTGTTCCAAATCGATGAAAACACACAAGATGTTTTCCTTTATACGAAAGTTTCTTTCGTTTACGAAATTTCATCACAATGCAGCAACAGACTCTTCGGTTCTCCCTTCAACTTCTTTCGCATACCCCTATTAAACAACTCCTCTCCTTCTCCCGCTTCCTCCGGAACATTCATCTGCTGATCGGAGCGGCGAAAACGGAAGGACAAGGGGGGACTCGTGGCTTCGGAGGTGGGCTTTGATTACGACATTGTGCGCGCCAGAAGGGTCCCCTTCGTATACTCGTCTTCGCTCTTCCCTGTATGCACGAGAAAAGAGACGCAGACGCCACCGCGGAGGCCAAACCGCGCGATTTTACGAGCGCGACTCGCCCATTCAACTCTCACTCTCTTTCTCTCTTACGCGCGCGCGTTTACGAAGCTCGACAAATCTTAAGACGTTCCAGAGCGCGCGCTCGTGATTTTACGCGGTGCGACAACGACGGGACGTAGGAGGGTGAGGGTGCGAAAACCAAGGCTATGGAGGAGGCAAAACGACAACGAACGGGCCGCGCTGAAAGGAACAGCGCCAGCGCGGCGTTTTAATGAAAAGACGCGCTCACGAGCATTCTGCGCCCCGACGCATCTAATTAATACCCAGCCTTAATTAATATCTCATTCATTTGTGCAGTTATAACGTTATAATGTTGTTCCACGTGCTGGCGCAGCCAGAGAAAGAGATGGGATCGGCTGTCTCCCTCGTGCTTTTCACGCCACAGCCCTGGTGCGTTTTGTGGATGTAAGGTTTCGTCGCAAGCTCGCTTGGGAGAGCTATTGTTTCGTAGCTTCGAAGCGTATACTTTAGAATTTTTGATTGTTACGGAGCGAACGATTGTTTTCGGGAAACGTGAAAGTCAACGGTGCCATGCATTCGTTTTGCTATAATGCGAAATTGTATGACGTTTCAATGAAATACTATTTGTTACATTACAAAGACTTCTAACTTCTTTTGTTTATATTTAATTTAAGAAAATAAAATATATTGAGGAGTAGAGTAAAATATTGAATGAAATTATAAATCATAATTTATTAGTAGTTAAAAAAATATAGATTTTCTTATTCAAAGATCAGTAATTTTAATCCTCATACCCCTGGATACAAGAGGAGCAAAGTCCTGCAATAGATACTATAAAACAAGCTAAAATAATGCTCGTTTTAATTAATTAATATTAGGTCCTTGTATAAATCAGAAGTTTCTTAAAATCCTTTACAAGTTTTTTTTACAGAAAGTTATAGCTTTGACCGGAGGGAGTACAATTAGTGGATTTTGTCGATAACAGGCACAGGCTCCCGTTCTCTTCTTAATTATATCCCTTAAAATATCGAACTTGAAATTGAAAAGTCGGTTCTCCCTTAATTATTTCGAATACCGCTATTATAAATCCCCCTGAGCTCGAGTTTACTCTCTCGCCCTTTTATGTACACAGTTTCTTTTATTTCATTCCATCTCTGTTACTTTTCTCCTTTTCGTCTTCGATCTTTTCTCTTCCTCTCTTTCTTTTTCCATTGCTTCCCGCGCCTTTTTAGCTGCTACTCGACTGTTTTGTGAGTTATTGAAATACTTTCTCAACATTTATTTATAAAGTTTCACGCTAGACGACGTAAACTTTAACAAATTGATGCTCCTAAAGGAAATATGCTTTAATACCGTTTTTGAAATATAAAATACACTCCTTTGAAATATGATTACTTTAATTAAACTGGAGATACTGACTAAAAAAGTAGTTTTATTGAAAAACATAATTCAAGAGAGTGTATACTGATAACTGATAACTGAAGTTATACGACGGTCACTACGGACGAATTTGTTTACACAGTGATTATATTGTTCATTTAATTATATAAAAGTTAATATTCTATGCAGTAAAAGTCTATTTAAAAATATAATTAAAGACCTAGCGATCTTACCTGTAGGTGAAGTTCCACAAAAATTATTTGAGATCCTTGTTCGAAAAAATTAAATATACTGTATAGTGAATTCGATGATTCGACCTATGAAATTTCATAATCGTCCACTACATGGTATTTTTCGCGTTGAAGAAGAAGAAGTGTCGATGTTGACAATTCCAGCATCAAACAGTGATTATTTAGTAAATCAATTCTTGAGATTTCTATGTACTTGAAAATAATACCCGAATACAAAAATTTCAGCTTTCAGCGTGAATTTAATAATACTCTTTGTATGGTGGAAACATACCAAACAAAGAAAAGGCCAACCATGCTAGACTATTGTAAAGTTTTATCTTCAGAAGCGTAGAAACATAAATTCTTCGCATAAAAGCCACTTCCTTTTTAGAACGTGTAATGAAAATAACGCAAAATTTAATTTGAACTTTTCTATTGTTTTCTGGCTGTTTATCTGTGAACTGGAAAGGGGCTCTTCGATACCAGGCACATCTTTGTCAACATAAAAAATAATATAGTTGCAATTAAGTGGTCTGTAAATAATTGCATTTATCTTTGTCACTGGATTCAGGGTGCATATATTTAATCACAAGGATGAGGATCGAAGTGTAAATAATAATTTGATAATCATAAATAGATTTTAATTTGAAGGATTTTCCTTTTGTATACATTCCGTTTATCAGTGCTTTGTTTTCGATATCGTTAAAGACGGAAGAAAATTTTTATATCATTTATCAAAATATTATTACTCTTGGATTAATACTTTATATACAAATAAATCCATATTTTAAAATATGTTAAATATACTAGGACAAATATTTTATAGAAATGCTTTGGTTTTGATGTCATTTGTATAATAGTAAACGAAATTTTCTTTATCGAAACTATTTATCTATTATTTAAGTAGTGCGTTGAATAGCAATTTATACACGCTTCAATACATATAATAACTTTTCCTATCCTCTAGGACAGCTTGAGACTTATCAATTTATAAAAAAAAATCTAGAAAGGATCAAGGAAGGCTCAAGAGTTACAAGAGTAGCACTCACCTTGAGTAAAGTCATGAGAAATAAATGTCAATTGTGAATCACGAGTCGAGCATCTAACGAACCGAGACGCTTGCTACAATACGTCGGGTACATACGCCCACGCTGCTTAGCTTCCGAAAATTTTTTATTTCTTTTTCCCCTTGCTGAAGACTTTGAATCACAGAGGCACACAGCTTTTCAAGTAAATTGCATCTCATGAGAATTAGCATTGGGGAGAATGTATCAATCATAGAAGCTTTATTCTCTCCCGAGATAAAAAATGTGATTAATCTATTGATGTTTTAGTGAGGTAAGTATTTTTCTTAATTTTAATAATTCTCACCCACTTTTTTCATACAAGAGAATGTACGATATTTTTTTATTCAAATATCTTTATTATACGTAAGAAAACGGAGATACTTAATTTTTCATCTTTCATAGCAAGGGAAGGTAAATGAATTAAATAAAAATATTTTCTAAGAAAATTGTCTCAAATAAAACTATCGTTTAGTCACGAAGGTCTAATATTATAATATATTTAGGTATTTTATGCACAATGAATAGGCTTATACACACGCGTACAATTTTCTTTTTAATAATAGATATCTCTCTAATAAGTCCTTGAAGATTTAATGCAATCATCCTAAATATTAAACAATTTCCTTGACCGCCTGCACTTAACTAATCGTTAATAAACTTTACGAAGTCATTGTTCCCTTGACTGGCTTTACATGGAACAACGTTTCTTCCATTATTCTTCTCTAGGCTTAATTCGTCAGCTCATAAATAAAATATCAGACGACCAATTAGAAGCTCCTCTCTTTCTCTCGGCAAAATTAATGAGCTCCCATCGAATGCGGGCGCGCTACACACGTACCTATACACAGACGTGTGGTTCTTGGGGCGCTGCCTCGTTACACACACAGAAACATTTTGAGCGGCATTCGGCGCGCGAGTACGACCGAGGGCTTTAATAGTTAATTTCGACCAGCCAGCTCGACCTGCTCTTTTCTTTATGGATTTTGAGCCCTGCGTGAGGGTAACACTTACACCCACGCCCCAGCCGCGAGTATACGTGAAATTGAAGTGGTCGATACATTATGTACGCGCCCGCTACCAATCTCGAGAAATAAAAAACTACTACGGCCGTAATTTTTTTTAGATGTGAGTCTACGATGTGCGTGTGTGTATGTGTACGTGAATGTGTATGTATGTGTATGTACTTGCGCTCGTACCTGCAGGGCACGAGGCTGTCGAGTAAATTACGAATGAACATTCCACCTCACGCTGTTGAGAATTTCATGAAATTTGTCTGATGGAGGTTGAGAAAATATTTTGATGGATGCCATTTGTGAGAGGTTATCATCAAATAAGAAAGGATTGAATGAAAAATCCATTGATAGCTTTTGATCTTTCCCAGCAATAATGACTGATGTAACGTAGGACTTTCTTTAATCTTAAAATAATAATTAGCTGCTGAATGTAAAATAATTACAAATGAACAAAGAAAATGGAATATAAACTATAAACTTAGAATTTGCTTGTTAGTTTTTACGTTCATTATGTAAGATGAATTTACAAAAGAAATAAAAATTTTTTATATCATCGTGACTTACAATAATTCTCATCATTTATTCTCTTTTGTTTACTTAATATACCCTAACTCCCTTCACAATTTCATTGCGTCGATTAACCAAATCCGTACGATCACTGACCGTGCAACAGAACGCAATTCTTTCCAATGCTTGTATGAAACAAGTCTAGGAAAATACTAATGAATGCTTCGATTCACGTTTATCAAAGCGTTTTTCAGTCAAGTACATATTAATCTCCCAACGAAGAATTTTTCAAAGTCATTCATCAAAATAAAGATTCTTCCTGATGAAAAAAGAACAAAAATATTGGAACATTAGGTGCTGGATCAGCTTTTCAAACTCGAGAGTGCATTCCACTAACAAAGATGAAACTTTTATACTCACCATATTGCTTTCTTAAAAATACAAAATACCTTGAACAGTCAATTCTCGAGCGTAGAAGACGATGTAAGTCCTTTATATAGTAATGCACATACCAAATCCGATCACAAGATCCGAAAGGCCGCGTTCACAGGATTTCTGAAAGACTAGCGTACACGAGTCAGTCGGAAAAGTGGATAGACTAAAAGGGACCGATCGTCGATGGCTAATCGCAGTAAAGTTCCCTTTTCCTTTCTTCTTCCCCGCATCTACCTGCCCACGTCAGGATAGACGAGCGTCTCTAGGGCGATGCGTATCTCATGGCAGCATCGTGATGACGCGACACCTGCTACCTGCTACTCACTTATCTCGAGACCCTGTATGCGACTATGTCCCTCTTTCTTACTCTCTTGGGCGATGTACGTCATTGCGTAAACTCGTGCACACCCTTGAGCGACCGGAGAAAACGGAGCATACCGTGAGGGTGGCTCGCCTCTTTTTCAAGCCTGACGGGCACTTTATTCCGAGTTTCGCCTCTTTTACCGAGCGATGACCCGACGAAAAATTGTTGGGCATCGACGAACAGGTACGCCCTCCCCTTTTGGAGGAAAATCGCTCAGGTGTGAGTGGCGGCAATTACGCTGCATTTTTTCTCAGTTATTAATACCGTTTGCATAAGCTCGTTGGACTAATGTGTGCGCCACACGCGATATTCGACGATGTCATGTTATTTAAAAAGCAAATGTGTCAGAGGCGCTGTAGCGAGCTTTCATTTTGTTTTATTAGTATTTTAATGATTGATAGACAGTCGTCATTTCAATTTCCGTGAATAATTTGATTGGAGAACAAATATTTAATAAACTATCCATTTTGACAAATTGTTGTAGATTGTTAAATTTCGTCAATGATAGTACTGTAAAGGAGGGCTCAACGAAACAAATGTTATGTATATTTCAATAATTTCAATAAAAATATAAATTGGTTATGCTTTTTATACTTTTAACAATTTTATTTTAACAATGAATAGACTTTTAAAACTTTTTATATTACCGCATATTTTGCTTCTTTTGATTTGGTATTTGAAACTCGTACCTTATATGGGCTCGAATTAAAGGGGGATTCTCGCCATCCTTTAAAATATCTGACAGATGTTTTCCCACTCAATGACCATTCGAATTCCTTCCTTGACAGACAGCTCTCTTTTCTTCAGAGAAATCATTCCACCGAAAGTGTTAGAGTATTACAATGCATATTTTTGTTAAAATGAATAGCATTTTCGTGTATGATGACTTCATATTTGAAAGGGAAACATCAGTTGATCTGGAGCCGCTCTTGCCTTGTAATTGATTTCGGAAACAATTAAGTTGGAAATTGAATTCATGACTTAGTATAATTGAAAATAATGATAGATCGATTTAAAATTAAAATGTCTAATAAAGATTTATAATTTAATGTAATTACAAGGAGTATATGAAATCGTTGGAATTTTAAGAAAAATTGTATTCTCTAAAAAGAAAGTTATAATGAATTTATTAAAAACTTTTTTTAAATCTCTTGAGCTTAGTAA
This sequence comes from Torymus flavipes, assembly GCA_030522905.1. Lineage (NCBI taxonomy): Eukaryota > Metazoa > Arthropoda > Insecta > Hymenoptera > Torymidae > Torymus > Torymus flavipes. The sequence continues at coordinate 2,432 of JAPYZO010005346.1, read as the reverse complement.
GATTAGAAAAAGTTGACTTATTAATTATATAAATCTTTTATACATTGCACGGAAAGAAAACCTTTCGATTCTTTTGTATGTGAAATAGACTTTAATTCTGAAATGTTAACAATAGCGATGGAAAAATTTCGTGACAGTTTCCCTTTTAGACGTGTATTTCTTAATCCGAAAACCTTAAGAATCTGCAGAAGAACGTGGAAAGAAAATAAGCTTAGGAACTTTTGGCATGTTGATCTTCGTGTCTCAAATCCGTTTTGCAAACAAATGCCTCCGACCCATGTCCAACTTTCCTTTGTAATCAAGACCTTTTAAAAGAATACGAGGAACGACCCCTGAAACAGGGCAACTTGTTCGTACGTCATTGTATATCTTGACAGTTGATATTCATTTGATAAATTTTCCTGCTGTTAAAAGATCTTCATTTATTTATTTAAATTCGGAAACATATTTTTACAGAATTAAATAAATAATTTCTAAGGATTAAGTAATTTTAAATTAAAGATTCGATTTTATTTTATTGTGTATATTCCTTTCTGTATGTATAATAACGATTAGTTTTTAGCTAAAAAAACAAACTTTTACAAGATCCTTTTATTGTAACAACGTGAAGAACATCTCATTATACTAATATCTACTTATTCACTGAGAAACGCGCTCATTCAATTTCCACAAGGATCCGCATTTACAAAAAGGAGGATCTAACATGCGACTCCTCCGAAAAAGTTCTCGAAAAAAATCTCTTATTCGAGTCACACAGCTCCGTTTCAATTTCTTAGCGCGCGGACAGTATAAATCCCAAGATAGCGGCTCGCTCCGGCTCCCCCGAGCTTCTCCACGGAAGGCGGAAATATATATAAGATTAGCGGTAGCATGTAGAAGTGGAGAAATGAGGAAAAAGGAGAGGCGAGCGCGACCGTTTAGCCTCCTCTACCGAACGGTTGACACTCTCACCCTCGCCGAAAAAGAGCGAGCCTCGATTCGCATCGATTCTAGTGTCGCGCCGCGGCCTGCCGTGTTATTTCCGGTTATTGATAAAATAATAAGCGCGCGTTATTAGGGGAGGATGGGTGGGGCAGGGAAGGATGAGGGAGGCGTAACCGGAGGGCGGCTGGTTTTACGAGGCCGGCATCGTCGATAATGTAATGCGTGTCGGCATGCGAGCTGACAATCGTCTGCATACGCCGCTGGCACGCAGGCATACGAGCCCACCCTTCTATCTCTTTCCCGATATTGCGCTCGTTTCTGTTCTAATGCCTCGCTTTATCTTTCTCTGTTTTACTACTGTACTGTTATACTAAGGTTTTAGAGTAATTAAATGCATAATTATAATGCATCCAAATATATTTCAATTTATTCGCATATATATAATATACGGGTTAATAGCTTTCATTGATTAGCGTTATGATTTTATCTTCAAATATGGTAGTTGTGATTCCGTTAATCATGCCTATATTACTCAGAAATTAATCATTTTCTATGAAGAAAATCATTATTATAATTATAATTTTATTAGTGAATCTTTCATTTGAGTTGTAAGAATTAATCTATATCACTCTTCCTTTCTTTTATTCATTCGTTCTCTTTTTTATACTTTTTGTTCTGCTCGCAAGCTTACACGCAAGTTATTTGTATAGCTTGTATTATTAATCCCCAGGAAAATCGTTGCGTCGGGGCACGGGATAGAAAAATTACATTCTCCCAGCGGTGTGATAAACGCGACGGTATTATTACGATAGCGACAGCGTCGCGCGAGTTCCCGAGTGATTACGAGTATATATAGATGGCATTTTCTTTTTTTCTTTTGTATTTGTTAATTGTTGATGTTCGTGTTGCTCGATAAAAAATTTATGAAGATTATAGGTATTTCGGTGACCACTTCGTATAATTAATGTTGATAAAGTTATTTTTAGCAACCTGTACAGTGAATCAATCATTTCTAACATTAAATATTCAAACATATGTCTATCCTTACTTTTTTAAGCTATGGCGAAGCAAAACAATTTTGTAAATGAAATGTTACACAAATTAGTATGTGTTCATATATTTAGAGAACGCTACTATTTTGGGATTTTACTAGAAATTTAATTCAGCTAACGCATATCATATCGCAAATTTTGATTTGCACATGAAAAATATAGCAACAAGAAGTATTAAGTATTAGTAATATCTTCTTTCGAACAACTTATTTAATAATTTACTTATTTGATGCAATTTTTAAATTGATTTCATTAAATTTAACGTTCTAAGATTTCACAATCAGTAACAAATAAGTAATAGTAAATTTTTACAGTCGATATTCTTAAATTGCAATGTCCATTACTTTTAAAATCTATGGCCGAATCCATCTCAAATCAGACAGCCCGCGTATGCCTATTTTACCTATCATGTTGAAATAAAAATATTTATGTTCTACTCGAAAAAATATTTTACAC
>JAPYZO010005345.1:4278-25846 GCA_030522905.1 Torymus flavipes | reverse complement strand
GTCAAACAATGGTTAACAAAAAAATTAGCTAGTTTTTAGCTAGAACTTATTTATAGCTAAGGAATCTAGCTAATTTGTAATTCCAGCTCAGGCAGAACATCTGGTTAATTGTCTAATAGGAAAAATATTTGGTTAAATAAAAGTTTTCTAATTTTCCATGAATTATTAACAAAACCGTATAAACAACGATATATGAAAGGTATTAAAAAATTTAGTCCGTATTTTTATTAGAAAGTTATACTTGTGAGAAATATTTCTTATTTGCATGAGACAGGGTGAAAGTTATACATCATTATCCGGAATTATATATTTGCCCAAACTTCAGGTTAGTTCCCTCGAATTAGCTACAAGCTGATAATGCTCGATAGCTATGTGTGTTCGCCGGCGTTATTATCTGTTTGGATAGTTTAGTTTGAAAGCTGCTATAGTTCCGGGTATTAATTAGACAGATTAAATTGAGAAGCTATATACATATGTTTTGAAATTGCGTAGTGATTACGCGCCGCGTTTCCAAAATTTCGTATATATATCCCCCGCCGCGGCTATAATTCACGATAATTCGCGAAGAAGTAAACACTCGGCAAAGTTCGTTTCGAATGAAAAGTTTCGCAGCGGTATAACGTATAAGTCACGTCGGCTCTCAACGCCGGGACTATAAAATCCATAACGCCGTATATACACAGGCTATACGCGGCGCGCATGAATTTAAAAAGAAGACTTCTTGCGTACACTTTGCCCCCCCGCTCATCCCCCATTCTCAGAGGACGTACCGACATAAAGTGAGTTTCGCCCTAAAAGACTGGGCTTCAAAATCCATAGCGTCGTTTATGAGATGAAAAATTTAAGCCAAAAGAACAGAGCTGGGCCTTTATTTACGTAAAAATGAGATTGAGAGGGGCGCGGGGGATGTTGATTTTATACGAGTCAAAAGAATTCTATGTTTGTAAAGAGCCAACAAATTGCCGGGAGTTGCACTCGTAAACTTTTTATCGGGTTTCACGAACTTCAATCTTGTTATTTTAATTTTCCAACCGAGTAAGTAAAGGGCTTCATTTTTTGTTTGACTAACCTTCTCATTTGTTTTCTATCTCTTTTGCTTCATTCTCATTAAAAAATAATGTTTTTATTACGCTTTAACACTCGTTTATGTCGTTTTTTATGTAAATTAACATTACTTCCGGTACATCCACATATTAAACTTTTAATTTGTAAATTTTATTGTTGGGAAAGCTTTCCATTGCATTCCAACGCAGAGCTATAAACACCTTCATAATATTTTATGCCTGCATATATACATAAAAATACGAATTCAAGCGTTATTGATAAAGTTCTTAAAAAGCTACAACATAAAACTGATGTAGAGAAAATGAAGAAACTTTTAACGATACTATTGCGCTCAACACGATCTTCTTACCGGGATTTTATCGTTCTTTTTCAGTTAAAAGATTCGTAAGTTTTTAGTATTTTTCATCACTTCCCCCTGCATTACATGAAATTTCTTATTTTCTAATTGTTAAAAAAATTATAAAGACATATTCTCAAACTCATTTTTCCCCCAACAATCTCGAAATGACATCGAATATTGCATTTCGATCTATCTCGATTCTATCCTACACGGCGCACACTTTCAAACTTCGTGAAAATAAACTCCAAGACTCCGGTGCAGAGCTCCCCATCTCGAATTCGAAAAAAGTAGTCCGAAAGAAACGACACCATCTTTGAATTCCTCGCCCGATGCCGAACCGAATCCGCACCCGTCTCTTTAATTCCGAAGATAAAGCAGCTTCGTCCGGATCGATTGCCGATAGAAAAAAAACGCAGCAGCGAATATCGCGAGAAAATGAGATTGAGCGCGTGTCGATACAGGGAGAAGTGCAAATGTTTGGCTTAAACGTTTCAGAGGGGAGGAGAGTATAGTGGTATCGTCAAAGAAAAAATAAAATAAAGCTCGCGCGCGAGCGCGAGTGTTTTATTAGGGTACTCCAGAGGCGAATGCAATTACACGCTGAGTGGGGGTGTAGCGGGGGAGACGCGGGAAGACAAAGGGACAGCAGACAGACTGACGGGGAGGAACAATTAGGAGAGGGGGAGACGGAGGGGAGAGATGAAGTTAACCGCGTTATCCAGCAGCCTTTGCCGGTGAGGGGAGGGGGAAAATCTAATTAAGCCGCCGATAATTAAGTGAGATGTTATTCTTTCGAGTGGCTCCTCGCGCTGCTCCTGCTGCTGCCCTTTGAGGGATCGCAATACGGTGCAGCACGATGGGAGCTGTGGGGTTTATGTGGGTGCACTGTGTTGGACAGTTGTTTTTTTTTTTTTTGAAGGAACAAAACTTTATGTTGTGTCGTTTATTCGCATATATGTGGCGAAAGATGTTTTTTTGATTGTTCTTTTATTGTAGAAATAGTTTGACGGTAACTTGATGACAATAGCCTTATATTAGACAAGTTTAAATGTCAATAATTTTGTATCTGCGATGAAACATGGGTTAAATAACATAAAATATGCCTAGTCGGCTTGACATGATAAATAATACTACGAATCATCAACATTCAATATTAAAAAATAAACAATTCAATTGTTCTTCAATTTTCAATTCGATTCCGTCAAATTTCAAGCACGAAGCAATCGGTTTCTTTTTTATTACTCGAAATGTCAAAACCCCGCTAAACCCAAAAGATACCATCCTACATCACTTTTTTATCCTCTACTATAGGTACCATAACCCCGCACCAACAATCCCTTAAATCCCAATCAATCAACCGAACCTGTCGCTATGACCTTCTAATCCCTTCCCTCATCCGCCAGCCAAACAATCCATCGCTACGTATAATACACCTTCTGCGCTATTTTCACACGCGCGACGTCGCGAAATCGCGTCGTATCCTCTCCACTTGGCGCTCCATAATTGACGATGCGCCGGCGGGCAAAGCGCGCGCGTGCAACTGAAAAATTCAGCCACCCGCGCGCGCGACAAAGGGAGAAAAGAGAGGAGCGATGCGAGCGCGCTTCTCTCTTTCTTTCTTCCACTCGGGGCTGGAAAACTACATTACGAATTGAGCCGCGTTGAATTATTTAGCCGACCAGTAGCAGCTGTGCAGCCGGTCGCGTATATGTGTATACAGGGGGTTTTGTTTTTTAGCTTCGAGGGATCGGATCGTATCGTTGTTGTAATTACTTCTTTTTTTCTGGGAGAGGTTTAATGCTCGCGTTGGGCGCTTTTTTTATTGGAGGGGAAGTTGTGTTTGCTCGGCGAAAAAGAGAAATGAGTGAATTTGCGTTGCAAGGCTTTGTTAATCGGTCATGATTTTCGCCTTTATTTACATACCAAAAGGGAGCAAGCGCTCAATATTATTACTGTAAATATTACACGTTTAATATTATCCGTGTAAATATATAGATATTTTTTTTAATAATAAACTTTACGAAATCGCCCGTTTATTTGTTTTGCAAAATTAATCATCACAAATAGTTCGCGAAAGTAATAACGGAGAGCTAAAGTACAGCAACATCATCTCGAACGGTAATAGTCTTCATTAACGTCCACGATTCTCATCAAGCCCATTACACCTCCTTTTAATTTCTTCCCTTCATTCCGACACCGCCGTTCCATCCTATCACCCGTAATATTCCGTATTTCTTCGCCACGCTCGCGTCGCAATCTTGAAAAATTCAACGACGTAGACTCGCTCGGCTTTTAAGCTCGGCACGCGTTCGCGATAATTCTCACGGTCTTTCGCACTTTCCGCTTAACAAAAATACACACAACGCCCACTGCGCATATACATAAACTCGCCGAGCGGTTCGCGTTAATTCGCAGAAAATTAATCCGCAATTGCTGCGGGCGCTTGCTCGTTTGATTGTTATTATCCTTTCCCTCTCGTCCTCTCTTTTATTGCATGTGTTTGCGATTGCGATTCCTTCGAACTCGTTTGCTACGTATACGTTTGCATCTCTATTGGTCTCTGTGTTTGCCGATGGGCGAAACAAGCGCGGAGGTTGAATCGAAAGCAATAAGTGTAAAAGTTTTTCGAGAATGTTAATGGAGTTGTGTTCTTCGAATGTGTTTTTTTTTCTATACGGTGATTTCGTTGGATTAGCGTTGTAGAGGAACATTTAGATTTTATTGGAGATATAGATTTCTCGTGATTCTATCGAGATGAAACTTTATCACAGCAAATACATTTTTTTCCAAAAGCACTTACGGCAAAAAGTCATAAAGCTGTTGTATATATGAAAAATATTTATACTGTGCGCGGGATGAGTTTATTTTTAAAGATAAATAACGTATAAAAATAAAGAACCGCCGAAAAATCGAAAAAGTTTTGAAACCGCATCGCCGTGAATCCTATAACTCCAGGAACAAAATTTGGAAAAAGTAATTTTTATGTTTCAGAAAAAGCTATAAAACCACGCGAGATTTCTCCGCAAGTCTCACAATCCTGCGGGGCAAATAGAAAAACTGATATCGCTGTAAATAAATACTTTTATACACACTTGCGGATATTTGAAATCATAAAAAACAGAAACTCGCGGCACTAAAAGTATATACACCAAAGCCGTGAAAAAATATAGTTAAAACCAGAAATAAAAGGGGGCAGCGCCAATGGCAAAAAATATGTCGCTCCTAAAATAACTCGCAACATCCAGCCAACCCATATAAGAAACGAAAAAAGAAGTAAAAAAAGGATTACTCCGCGCCCGCGCAATCTTAAGACCTTTGCAACCCATTCATTACCACACCCGCACGACTCATTTTTCTCACTCTTCTCCCCGGCTTACCTGCTATCATCTTTATTTCATTACGCGCGACCTGCAGCAGCAACACGCAACTACATCGGACGGGAGTATGACGAAACCTTCCTCGACGCCGTTCCGGTACGTGTTCGGACTTCCGTCGCGCGAAACTTTTTGAACTCCCGTGGAATTACGCCGACGGCTATGGCTGGCCGTGATTTACCGTGGCAAATAAAAAGGGGAAGGGGGGCCGGATTTAATAGATTTTCGATTGGATCGTGCCTCGGCTGTGTGGTGGGGGTAATCATTTTCGAAGACGAGCTTTTTCATTGAAGAGGAGGGGGAGGAGGCCAGTCGCCTGCTGGTCATCCTTTATCGGCGGTTTATATAGATAATAAATTTCTCGGGATTGGTATTTATCCGCAGATTCGAGCGAAATGGTCGATTGGAAGTATGGGGGATTACGTGTTTATATGGAATTTTATTGATAGGCGAGAGTGTAATGGGATTGATTAATATTGGTAATGTATTTTGATAGTTTGGGTATTTGATTTCCTATAGTTTGGCAGTTAAATTTGAATACATTTTGTTACACTAGAATGTAATTAATGCGTTGATTTGCAGGAGTATATAACTATTATGGCCAACGCTGAGATTAATAGATATATAGGCCCTAAGCACTGTAATTAATCAATAATTACTGTGTGTGTAGACGTCACTGCTATAATTAATACCGCATACGAGGGTTAGAGTATTTAAAATATTAATTAGATTTATATGCTATTTATATATACGAATCAAATAATATCTACTAAAATTATTTAATGTTACTGTGTAATACTACATACAAATATGTATAGCAGCAATTATATCAAAATTCTTTTCATATCTCAAGTGGCGTATAAAGATCGATTACCTGTACAAATTGTCTTTTCTCACTCCTCTCCTTACAATCAATTCATATAAAGACTACAACGTATAATGATACATCACAATAAATTATCACCTCTTCTTCTTCGCAACCAAGCAAAGGATATTTCAAAATTATCACTACATCCACAATTCAATCCAAATTTCCCCTCTCTAATATTTAACCGGGATTCAGAAACAATCCCCGAAAAACAACATACATCTCCCACTTTTACATCCACTATCCATCACTAAACCGAAAAAATCCTTCTCGAATTTACGATACTGCCCTTAGCGCTCCATCCCTCACTCGCGACATCGTAAACAAAGCCCTCAAACGCCCATTCACCTGGCGCTTGCAGCGCCGTTAAGCAAAAAAAAAACACTCGTCAAAACAATCCTCCGAGTCGATGCATCTCTCTCGGATCGAGACATCTGTTGAACAAAAAGAAAAATAAATAAATGTGTATCGTTACAGGTAACGTGGTGCGGGCGCTGAGCATGACGAACGAGCTACTGGATATGGTGCCAGCGCATCAGCGCGCTCTGGGTAATCGAGCTTATTATCAGGAGGAGATTCAGAAGAGGACAAACGAGTCGCGACGCAAACGCGGCGAGGACGGCACGGACGATACAGCGGTGCCCGATCAGGTGAGAGTTGCTTTTGTTTCATATTAATTTCGCTCTTTGAACTCGGTACTAGGGGACATGAGGTTTATGGATCGGTGGCTGGCCATATCCGAGTTGTACTACTTAATCTAAACTGTTACCTAGTGCAGACTTTTTATTTTCGTTTTGTTTTTCTTTGGTGTAGTATGTGACTTAGAACACCGAGCAGTGTACAATGATTTCAAAGAATTGTTATGTAATTTACAATATTATAGGGAAGATAAGAGTACTGATATTTTATATTTTTTTTAAATAACATAATTCTCTGATTTGTTTTTCATTATTAGAACGGTTCTAAAACCATGCGTTCGCCAGGAAAATTGTCGAATACCAATGATGCAAAAGTAGGTATCCAAAAAGGCAAACAATTTTTTTAGGATGCTTTATTAATTCCAGCTTTCTTACAATCAAGCCATTAAAACCATGAATGTACCTTTCGTTCACGATATTCATGCAAATTGTACATATATGATTGGCGAATAACATTCTCAATTCATGTTTTTTTGTAAATATTTTTATTTCATTAACGAAACCATTGAGTTTTTATAAAACTTTAACAAAACTAATCGTTTGAAAATATATAAACGGATTTATCCTGCAACGCATCATGCAGGAATGGATTGCTTTATTTGGGTCCGCATTAGACATAAATACATCTGATTATTGGGGAATGTTTATTTAAATATACTTATCTGGTAAAGCGTTGATTTTTGCTGATAAAATTTAATTTACGTGGAAGCGACCTTGTACAAGTAGCAAAGTAATATACAGTGGCGTAATTTAATTAATATTTACATTATTGAATATCGTAAATTGAATGCGTTTTCGGTTAATTAATAAGTTGATGAAACCGTTTAAAAATGTATATCATTTATCATTTTAGTTGGTACAATCTTTTCGTAACCAGAAAAAAACAGTAGAGATACTCTGACTGTAACTGTAACTTTTTTTTCCAACCAAGACCTCGTGTTAAATTACGAATTTCTACATTAAATTTCGCGAATTTCCGGATATAATTTTTCATAATTTTCTCGAAAATACCTGCAATGGACGTTTAATAAAGTTAAAATCACGAGAACGCAAGAATTTACAAAATTCAACATACTCCGCACTGTAGTTACCCAAAAGTCAACGCTTCAAACCTCTATAAAAGCTAACGATCCGTTTCTTAAACGCTTCACTCTCTCCCTTCGCTATGGCAGTCGTTCACTGTACCGGAAAAGAAGATCAAGCACGTGAGCGAGATGACGGAACGCGAGCGCTACGAGATGCTCTGCCGCGGCGAGATCAAGATGCCGCTGAGCGCGCAGAAGGAGCTGAGCTGTCGCTACGTGCACCGGGACATAGACTTTCTCAAGATAGCCCCGCTCAAGGAGGAGGAGGCCTACCTCGATCCTCGCATCGTCATCTACCACGACGTCCTCTACGACGAGGAGATCGAGACCATCAAGCGCATGGCCCAGCCGAGGGTGAGTTTTCATGCTCGAGGATTTTCAAAGTTTTACGCGCGCGCTTTGATTGGCCGAGGGAAGGTTTATGGCCTGGTGCTTTTTTCGGGATTTTGGTGTTTTAGTCAAAATTGGAGATTTCGTTTTTTATCAACGCGTTCAAGCTGGGGCTCTGGAGTTAACTGAAATTTAAAGATATGTTCACAAAGTTTAGTGTCGTGTTTAGTACTCTAAAGCGTATTTATATATATATATATATTATCATCAATTTAAATTATATATTACTGTAAACGAATGAAGTGTACGTAACATATTTCATTATTCATCATTGTATTAGATTTTTCTCATTCGAAAATTTCAATTGTTTCCGAAACGCTCGGATAATTGGATTCACAATGCTTCGCGCGCACAATAAGCTCAGTTCGATAGTATTGTCTGGCGTAACAAACGTTTAACAATGCGTGATAAATTCATTCAAAACGTGTTCCGACACGTGGCACGTTATATATAGAATTGGCTTTTACACGTTACCAAATCACGTAATGCCAGAATATTCAGCAAATTCAAATGTATTAGCTGTTGACTAAACGCAGACAAGTTTGAATACAATTTTGTTGTCCCTTCGTTTTCTCGTTAATCATAGCCGTTCGTAGTAATCGACTGTTAATTAATCAACTGATTCATGCGTCATCTATTCGCAAGGTATTGTTGTCATATTGTAATTGATGGTTTTCGTTCACTACTAAATGATATTATTATTAAAGAGGTTACTTTAAAATACACAAATATCAACTTTAATAAAAAAAACTTCAAGTAATTTCAATCATCTGGATATTAACTGTTTAAAAGCTGTTGTTAGACCTCCTTCCTTTTCTGTAAACATTATTTACAAAACGATCTAACTGACCCGAAAAAGTCTATTAAACAAAAAAAGCCGTCGATCACCTCCGAAAAACTCCGCCAGGCCAAAAACCAACGTTTACCCTCGCTCGACTGCACCCAGCGCTATTCCATCTCCTCGTCGACAACCGCACATTCTTCCCATAAAAATCCCGCCTATCAAAGCAAACTTCCCGTTCTGACCTCCTTCTGTCTGCCTTCTGAATAAGCCACTCGGTCCTCTAAAAAAACAAAGGCAAACAAAAGGAACTCCCCGTCCCCTTTACTACCAGCCACAATCCAGTCTCTATACGTACCTCTAACTCTCTGTTCTCTGCCCACCCACGCACTCACAGTTCAAGCGGGCGACGGTGCAGAACTACAAGACCGGCGAGCTGGAAATCGCCAACTACCGCATAAGCAAGAGCGCCTGGCTGCAGGAGCACGAGCACCGTCACGTGCGCGCGGTGAGCCAGCGCGTCGAGCACATGACGAGCATGAGCATCGCCACGGCCGAGGAGCTCCAGGTCGTTAATTACGGCATCGGCGGCCATTACGAGCCCCACTTCGATTTCGCCAGGGTACGTCTGTGTATATATATCTATCTATCTACGTATGTGTGTGTGTATATATGGAGAGTTGTATCTCGCGCGTCCGCGCTGCGATAATCGTTAATCATCCGGCGCTCGCACGGGGAGTAGATACGAGCGCCAGTGCGATGGGTATTATCGCGCGTGTTACGCGCCCTCCGGAGTATTTATAATTCCACGTGCGGGGAGGGTATACTCGAGGGGCTCAGGGTGTGACTGTGATATGAGAGGATATGGCGCGAAGGGATTCGTTTCGTCGCGGTTCTTTTCGAGTGATTTTGGTATACGATAGAAGACCTTTATTTGTTGAAGAAATTTTGTTGGGAACACTATCTTAAGATAAATTTGGATAATAAGGTGATGCGAAAGTTTCTAAAACAAGCGATGAAATGAAATTTTATATGAAATAATTTGAACGATCTTTTCGTGCGATTTATTACGATAATATAGAAAATTAATGTCGACGAAAATATATGCTGTCTGAATTATAGACTCAACCTTTTATAGCAGTGCGCACGCATTGAGAGCGCATAATCTTTTAATTCGTGTCGCGTTATAATTAAAAGCAGATTTCATTTCGAAATTTTCGTCATTTGAATGTATCGACGATAGTATATTGATTAAAAGTCAACAATGGAGTATTTTTAAAAGTGTGCTCAATGAAATGATGGTACGAGAAAAGCTAATTGATAATTTTAAAAGCTTTTAACGTAGCTCTCTGGAACTATCATACTTTATTTTTCCCGGTGGTTATTCGATAAGTCACTTCAATATTGATATTTTTTTATGTTCACTTAGTAAACAGGTTTTAGTTTATATAAATATTTGATAAAATTAACTAATAGACTTCGAGTATAATATTTCAATTTAAAATTTTGTAAAATTATGCAACGGTTGTTAAATTTATTTCCAGATTTAAAGTCAATCATATGTAGCCATCAATAATATACCAGTCATCGGAAATAAAGCAATATAAATAATTCATTGAATAACGTCAGTACTGTCAAAATATAATTCTCGAATTCTTTCCTGGTCAATATTTTATTTCAAATAGATGATGCTACTTCAATTAAGCACTTTAATTGGACTCTACGTTTAGCGCTAGATCCTCGTTTCAATTTGGATTAAAGTAATGAATTCAATTCAATTGAAACTTATAATCCCGATTTTTATACTTAGCCTGCAATAAATAACTATTGCTCTTCATTTTAATTCAATTGTACGTTAGATCTAAGCCACGTTTAGCGCTTTTTTCACAAATTATACAATTTATTTTAATCAAAACTATAAACAATAAAAAAATTACAAAAGAATTAAATTATCTAATTACATTCTACAATTCGGCAATACATTTATCAATCATCCCCCTGTGCTCATATCAAATATTTACTTTACAGAGAGAAGAGAAGAACGCTTTTAAGAGCCTCGGCACCGGCAACCGAATCGCCACCGTTTTGTATTATGTAAGTTGGTCCACATTCAATTTACGAAGCCCCCTGTAATGGCAACATCTCTCTCTCTCTATGTAACATGTTTCTATACTACCTGCAGATGAGTGATGTGGAGCAGGGAGGCGGCACGGTATTCACGAAAATCAACATCTCCCTGTGGCCGAAGAAGGGCAGCGCCGCTGTCTGGTACAACCTGAAGCCGAACGGAGAGGGAGACTACAGAACGCGACACGCGGCGTGTCCCGTTTTGACCGGATCCAAGTGGGGTGAGCTTTTATACAATTAGTGTATACATTTCGACGAGTGGTCAAATGAATTTACGAGTCGAGTTTATTTGAGAGCGCTGATTATGTAAAGTAGACCAGCTATTGGAAGTATGTCCGACCGAGCGTTGATGTTTCTACTTAACATACGAATAAACGTTTTTGTTTGATTAGTAATTTTATTATCTTTTCGTTACATTGGTAACTGTATTTGGAAGAAGTTAAATAGTATAGGCATTTAATGGTTTGTTGGATAAAACGTGATTTTTAGAATAAATATAATTTCGTACTATCTATTTAAAAAAACTAATATAATGTACGGTTTTTTTAACACATAGAAAAATTGTAAAATAGGGTAGACGTATCGGTTCTGATCACCATTAAGGATTTTCATGAAATTAGATACAAATTTAATTGTTTTTGGGGCATTGTTTAATAACCGTGGGATTTTTTGTAGTCCTAATAACAATTAAACTTTATAAATTACACGTCTTCGAAAAACAAGAAGGTCAATAAAAATTAAATATTATAAATCCTATATTATCAACTTTAATAATAAAAAGTAAAATATTTTATATTCTTTTCCAGTTGCCAACAAGTGGTTGCACGAGAGAGGCCAAGAGTTCCTCAGGCCTTGCACGCTAGAGAACCAGCCGGCAGACGTCGACGACGGCCGATATTAGAAGCGAATTTCGAACAAATTCACCTACATGACAAAAAAAGTGCAATTCAAGGCCCTAAATAACGTGAGAATGAGCAACGATCGACGAGCGCGGGCGCAAAACAACCCCTATAACAGTCTGCGACGTCGAGCGCGCGACACGAACCGACGAGCTGCTGGAGCTGTGCAGTTGTGAAAATGGAAATAGTGGAGCTCGTCGGTCAAGCCAAAGGATTATAAATAATTATAACGTTTATCGAGAGTGGTGCACCGATCGAGCCCGACTTCCGCCTTTGTTTTCGACAGACCTATAACAACATAGACGTTTGTCAAGTTTTTTTTTCTTTCCAAATTTTGCCCGATTTGACGTGTATTGATTTTTTTTTCTGTCAAGTCGCGTTTAAGAAAGGCCAGAATTGTTGTTTTTGTTTTATTTGAGTTTAAAGGAGAATTGATTAGAAGCACGGTGCGCGCGCCTGAAATTTTTTAGCAATAAACAGTCGCGAATGCAGTGTGTGATATCGCAGATTTAAAAGAGAATTGTATACTTAGCGTTGCGAGAACAGGACAAGGCTATTGTAAAATCGATGAGGTCGACTAATGTTTGCGTAGAGGAGAACGTGCGTTGCTGATGATTAAAAGAAAAAAAAATGTGCCGACCGACCGTCGTGAGAAAGAAAATCGTCACTTGTGTATTTTATGGAATTTCGATGGAGCAGTTAAAACGAATTTAAAAGTTGATCTGTGACATTTTCTTTCGAACGGCCTGAAATTGGAAACAATTGTCTGTAAATTATGTACTGAATATATACATACGTATTAATCGAATATCTAACGATGCAAAGTGCTTTGTTCCTTTGATCGACTACGTTAGTTTATTAATTGAAACTTTAATTAAGGAGATGTGAAAGTGCAAAGTTAACAATGGAATCTCACGACAAATAAACGATCAACTTTTTTAATGAATTGTTTTGTAGTGAAATCAATAGATTTTCAATGTAAAGCAATCTTTCATAAAATGAAAATATTGTCAATTAAAATTTGTATAGCTCTGAAACTTTGATAAATGAGATCATTACTATTGCCCTTGAAAAATATTTTTTTTTGTGTGTGCGACATAAATCCTTTGTATAACTTTTTTTTATATTGTTTTTTTTTTTTATATTGACAACAAGTCGTTTGTAATATCTTAATATACAACCATTTCAAAGAATTTTCCAGTGAATGGTTCCCAGTGGCTAAATTATTTTTACGCGGTATCTTTCACATCTCATTAAATCTAAGACACCATTTATTTAAGTTTGTCTGAGAAACTTGCGCTTACCATAACCAAGTTTCATGGACCAAAATATCAGCTGCGATAAATAAATACTGCATCTCGTTGAAGTGATTATAATTAATGAAATATTATTATTAGTCTTTTATTTCATCTATAATGCGTAAATATTAATGAAAAATAACTGTAAAAAGCATAATATAAACAAAAATAACTCGCATTTTGTGCAAGAAAGTAGATTACGAGAAGTATGGAAACGTAAGTTAAAGTTTCTGATGCATTTACATACTTCGAATTTAAATAAATGGAGTCTTACTTTAAGTAAAGATAGTGAGTAAGTCAAGTTTTTACATCAGATTATAATCAGTTATTAACCTACTAACAAGAAATCTTATTACAATGCGAAGTTACTATAAAACACAATATAAATGAAGATTTTTTCCAGAAAGAGGAGACTGAGATGAGTGATAGTGCTAATGACCTGATGTTGCTTCGTTCTCGAAGGACTCAGGGTGTTTCGTAGTAACGTTAAAAAAATGCGTGGTTATCGGCCATCAAGATTATGTTTATAATTATTCAGCGCTCGTCTATTGAAATCGTTAATCCTTTAGATTGTAAGAAATGTGACGAGTCGATAATGAATAAACATTTTCAAGATATGATTAATCTTTCTTTTAAATTTTATAACCATCCCTATTCTGATAATTAAAATTGAAATATTACTCCAAGAGATTCGAATAAAATCAAAAATATTGGTTGGAATCAGAGATATTTACATAGTTTATGCAGAAATGTAGATATATATATTGAATTAGGCTGACATAAAGTTAATAATACGATTAAATTCGTGTCATAAGAGGATTTATACAAGATAAGTTCTTGTAAAACAAAATTTACAATTTAAAATAGCGTAATACTACATTTTTTTGTTAAATATTATATCGTTAAAATAATTATGGGTATATTTTAAAAGGTAGGTACAATTAATTCTAAAATTATACAAGAAAACAATTTTTTTTTTTAAATTGTCACAGGGTGAAAAAACTAGGTCGATAAAGCAGAAATTCACATTACTAGAATACATCTTTCTACGTTATCCCGCTGAAATTGATTTTTAATCTAAAAACGCAGATTCTCACCGTACTTATACCTTCAGTAACTAAAAACGAAATTTTCAACTATGTACCTACTGTTGTAAAATTAAATTCAACGAATCACAAAACTTCTACTATTTTCAAAGTAGAGAACATATTAATGTATCATAAATGTCGTAATATTTATTTCGACTATAATTATTATTATCTCACACAGGAAGACAATTTACATACATAACGCTTGCACACTTGTAAAAATGTGAGTTCTTTTCATTCGCCATTGTGTATTTTAATTATAAACTTTGCTCTCTCTTTAAATGAAAATGTACCTCTGGGAACTATAAATAATCGAAGTTCCAACGTGACGTCATGGGGCGACACTTGTTTTAGCATCACCACGTCACCGACAAGGTCTTATTTAACTTCCATGCGACCCCTCTCATTAACTTCAAAGCTCATTTACGTTAGCTATAAAACTTTCCTGAGCGCTCTATTAATCCTTGAAATAATGAAAAAAGCTGCGAAGTAATTACACTCCGTCATAGCTAAATGCATCCTTTGAACTCTCAGAAGTGTCATCCGTCTATACTAAAAATGTCAAAGCAATTTTACATTTCTATAGAACTATTTCCATTTACCGTTGACTTTGCCACTGTAAACTTCATTCTCTTACATCTTCTTTAACCCGTCCGTTACACACACTCTCTCCCTCTCTCCCTACGCCTCAATTATCCGTCAAAGCGCCTCGGCACGTATAGACGCGGCTTCCACCCATTCTCTCACCTCCACCACCGCGCGCCATTCAAACTTTCCCAATAAAGGCCCGGCAATTACAGCGTAATAATACAAACACACATACAGAGCCTCTAACGAAATGATGATCAAACGCACACATACACTCTCTCTCTCGCTCCTCACCCTCTGCAATCACAGAATCCTAGTCTTCGTTGTCGACCCTCCCGTAATAGACAGGCCATTAAGGACTAATTAGTGCCGCTGTTTGGTAATTCTCGTAGCATGGTGTATTGTGCCGCGTGCGCAGGCGAGCGAGCGAGCGTCGAACCGACATTACCACTCCTCCTACCTGGCTATCCGCGACATCTGTACGCCAGAGAGTGGGACGACGCGCGCGCGCAACCCTCGCGGGACGGTTTAGCCGAGAGAGGGTACAAGATGAAAGGGGGGTAGGTAGGT
Source organism: Torymus flavipes (assembly GCA_030522905.1). Lineage (NCBI taxonomy): Eukaryota > Metazoa > Arthropoda > Insecta > Hymenoptera > Torymidae > Torymus > Torymus flavipes. The sequence continues at coordinate 10,675 of JAPYZO010005345.1, read as the reverse complement.
AGGTAGGTGTGCGCGGCAGTGGTGGTACGGAGGAGTTGCTTGTAAGCTGCTGCGCCGTGAGTGTATCCCTGGGGGACAGGTGGCTGCAGGGTGCGCCGCGCTCTATGTAGACGGGGGAGTCGAGTTGATGTTAGGAGGATGTTGTGTTGTTGGAGTAGGAGGTATAGGGGAGGGAAAATAAATTAATTGGCGGCAGGAGAAAGAAGAGTATAAGTGAAAGTCTGAGTGGTTTTAATCAATTCCAAATGATTGAGGCCAATATAACGTTTTATCTGTGTGTATTGTCTTGTTCTGGTTAATATTACGTTGTTTTCGATATGGAACGAGCAAACGATAGGCGCGTAAATAGATGTGTGGGTAGGGATTAAGCTTTGTGTATCAATGCGAGTCAGTATTTGCCATGATATAATTAATTGTGTTTGTGAGCTACGATCATTTATGTCGTTATGCAAGCAAAGTAAATATATACGTTAAATCATGATTATGAACGATCTCGTAAATGAATAAATATGTACTTAAGCATAATTTGCAGGTTTGTTATTGGTATAAATTGTACTGAAAATCGGTAATATAAATCGGTAATTAACGATATAGTAAACGTTTGCATTCAAATTTAGTGCTCATATGTAAACTTCATTAGAGAGATCAGAACGTTTCTAAGAAATGGTATCTTTTGGAGTCTCGCTGAATGACGTGTATATGTAAATTACATAATTTGATAAAGTCAATGTATGTTTCGGTACTTGGATGTAATAAGATCTTATTAGATCATATGCTCAAAGAATTAGACAACTCTCAACTCTAATACCTAGAAGCTCTTAGCCAAGGAAGTAGCCCTGCTAACAGGCTCGTATAAGCGTACCATTTATCTTGCTTGAAATCACAAGTGTAGCTAATGAACGACTCAGATGAAAATGTATGAAATTTTCTACATTCATAATCAGTTTCGTCAATAGTATAACAATAATCAACTGAGTATACCTTCTTTAGTATGTCATTCACGTCACTCGTCTTGAAACAAAGACCCATCTGGCAAATCAATAAATATCACTCGGCAAACTCGAAGACCACTCGACCAAAATTAAAAGGCTCAATAACATTAAAAAGCCCTCCACTGCTTTACTACATATACACACACGCGCGCACACACACACACATGTGCACGCAAAATTCATCACTCCATCCTCTCTCACAGGCCATCACCCACCGGACGACTCGTATCCTCCCTCGAGAGAGAAAGAGAGAGAGAGGTGTACCTATACGTATATATGTATATCTCTGTACCTCCCCGTTCGCCCGCGCCTGCCGCACCACAGGCTCGGCCTCGATCGATGCGCGCCGCTCGCGCGTACACGTGCACGTATATACGTCTTTACAGAAGGATGAATTTATAGAGAGAGAGAGAGTAGTCGTTTTGCTCGGTCATCTCCGGTTTGCCAAGCATCGTCGGTATCAACGTCGTCGTCGTCGTTCGCTTTGACACCGCCGCCGTCGCCGACTTTACGTGGGCAGGCAGGCACTCGTGTGTGCGCACATGTACCTTGCCTGTTATTAAGCGGGAATTCGATGGGTCAACGCGAGGATGGCAGGAGAAGATGACTTTTTTCTCGCTTGGCTGATGACAGAGGACTTTTTTGCGCGCCCGCTTGCACGGATGGTGATTTTCCTGAGGGACTGGGAATTTTTGCCGGAATGAGAGGGAGAAAGCGTGCGAGTGGCGTTTCAATCTTCAAGAAAGGTCTCGAAGGGTTGGGGGCATATTCGAGCCTTTTTTATATTGTGTATAAAGGAGTGAGAGATCTTTTTTGAAAGGGATATAGTAATTTATAAGGGGAACATTTCCGATATTATTCTGTAGATGAGGTTTTGTTAATTATTGAGCTATTAAGATTAAATGGGATTAAACTGTTGGTACTGGAGGATAGCGGAGATGTGTGTATCGCTTTTACACAGCGATGTCACGTAAAGTGGCATTTTAAACTATATCATCTACGTTACAACATATTTTCAAGTATAAGTTTGCTTCTCGGAATCAATACAATAAAGTATAATTACAATAATACTTAAACTTTCAAATATTTATGTAGAATAAAATTAATAGCTCTTTGGATTAATATGATTTTTAGAAATTTACAAACTCTAAAAGAAATTCATGTAGGCACTTATTTTTCGTACAAGATTCTAATCTTTCTTATAGATGATAAGAACAATACTACCCTCATAAAAGTCGTAGCAGAAAGCAGTTGGAGAAAATTTATTTTGTAAACTTTACCTTTTATAAAAATATACTATTTAAAAAATACCCATATAACATTGAATATTTATACAACATTGCCTCAAGTTATTTTGCTGATTCGGTAATATTCCTTATAGGTTAGTTAATATTGATGAAACCTGTAGGCGCAATATTCCCTAAAACCATGATTTCCGTTTTTTTTTCATTGTAAAAGTTTTTAGTTCGATTAATTATTTATTGTAACAATATTGCTACAATGTTATGTGCATTGCAACACACTGCAATATATTGATGCAAAATTATACAATATTGGTATAACTGATTTTTGTTTAAATTAAATAACTACATTTTCACGTACGAAAATGCCCTCTTAAATAGTGTCATTCGGATGATACTCTCCGGCATGTGGGCATCTCTATTCGCATAAGTGGAATTTTTAATTTATAAAAAAAAAATTAACTTTGGCCCGAAAAATTCTACATGACGAGAGTTTGTCCCAGTGCTACTGTGGAAAATAGTGAATTTTCTTACGAAAAAAGTAAAATTTTGAAGAAAAACAAGTTTCTCTCTGTTGACAAAGTTAAAAACATTTTTCTAACCATTCCATCAATGCTCTCCAAACATCGATTCGCGCGATTACGCTCCACTTTTCCCTCAACATTTTTTCAAATATAGGACATCGAGGTAGCGCTTTTATTCTGAAGCTTCCCTTTAACAGCTTTAAAGACAGATGTTGAAGTTTAAACTATGTCAGATTCCCAAGGCAGCATCCCGCTGACATTTCCTTCCGCGAACGCATTTTCTCTCGTAAAAATAATTTGTTTGAGAAAAAGCAAAGGATCGTATTTATCCTATTTTTGCAACGGAATCTGTTCTAAAAAAAAACCATTAAAATTGTTAACCTTCTTTTCTCAATAATTAAAAAAAAAAAAAAAATTTGTCCTATCATCCCGCGAAAAGTAGAGCGCTCGAAAAATTAATTACTAGCCGCCATTTCTCTTTTCGTCCGCGAACGCATTCCATTCAATTTGTCGCTCGCTCGGGGGGATTCCGTTTTCGACTGCGTCACGCGCCAAACTGACCTCTTCCCTCTTAGCCCAAATCCCGCAGGGGCGCGCGAACAACTCTGATGAAAAATCCTGAATAGATGTTTCTGCCGGGAACGACGAGCGATTTCGGCGCCTGTTCAAGTACTTTTTCATGCGACCGGGTGACTCGGGGTGTAGGCTCTAGCGTGGTATATAGAAATGCGGTCATTTGTAGCCGTCGGGGAGGCGTATAGCTTTGAAATAGACGCATGCCTTTGAATAATCGTTGCTATGTGATCTTCTGGCTTTAGAGCATTTTTAAATGGATTGGTTTAGTTATTCCAAAATGGGTTGCGCCCTTTCAGTGTAAATAAAAAGTTTCGACAAAATTCAGCGTAGTTATAAAGAGAAATAGTATTTAACTTTTCAAATAGCTTTCATTGGCCATCTTGAAAGCCTAAAATTACATAATATAAGAAAAATAATTAGACGTACAAAAACATTACCAAATCTAAAAAACTGAGGATACCACTGCACTGTATAAGAAATTTATATTCTTGAGATAATTCATTTTGAATCGAGTAAACTTTAGTTAAAGTAAATTTTACTTGATTCAAAATTGATTCACTTAAAAATAGAAATTTATTTTTCTGTCCCTTTAAACACAATTGAATAAATTAGAGTTTTACCATTTAGTATATACTACTGACAATATATAGATAAAATTTAATTAAAATTTTCTGATTAGTGTTTAAAATGGCTTAATCGAGCATATTGTTATTTTTTTAATGCATATTGTTTACAATTAATTGTATTTTTTAACGTAAATAATTTATGTTATAGCACAACAAATTAAGTTTCAGGAAGCTAAGTGCCAATGAATTAGCAGCGGTTTTTAATATTCCACGATATATGTATAAGTTCCCATTAATGAAAGCGCATTCTAATTGCCAATAAATTATTTTTCCGCGGCCTTAGAAATTCCGTCTCCCGCTACCCACTTTCTATCCTTTCTCAAGGCAATATCGACTTCTTCTGCTCACCCAGCTCTTGTTCTACCTGCAAAAAAAACTACCTCGAGGTAAACAAAAAAATGGATCATACGGCGTCTAGAATGAACGCAAAAAAATGGCGCACTGATAGGGTCGTCGGGTGATGGCGCCGGCGACGTCCGCTGATACGCAATTATGCGACGCGTCCTTTTGCAAACTGTCGTGGCGAGTCTTGTTGCTGCAAGAGCCAGTGACTCAACTCGTGATTATACATTGTCCGGTATTTCTTTGTAACGGTTGACTTTGCAACTCCAGCGCGTCGATTAATGAAGTTCCAATTAAAAAGTTGCTCCCTCTTTTTTTAGTACGGATAATATCGAGTTTATAAAGTCGCGAGGGCGGGTGAGAAGGAAGAGAGGAGACGGAGATGGCTTGGACCCTGGAAGAAAAGTTTTTCCGTAAATTTTAAATACGTGGAGGATATTTATGCTGGGAGGGATTGTTTGCTTGGATTGAAGGCTGGACTTCTGAAATTTTTCGCTGCCGTGATTGTTTTTGTGAATGAAGATGTAAGCTGGAGCGGTTTAGAATACCATAGGTATATGTACGAAAGTTTTGCAGATATTTGATTCGCTATCGTGTTTTGATTTTTTTTGCAGTTTTGTTATTAGTTGTAAAATAAAAATAGATGAATTTGTAATGGTCAGCTTATGAAAAGTAGAAGGGGAGATAGAGAGGGAGAGAGAGAGAGGGATGATAAACATTGTTCTTTATTTTTCCAGCAGATTTTTGGCACACTATACACTTTCTTTCCTTATTATTGGTGAATAAAAAAGCCTTCTTCACTCTCACACCAACGGAATATTCTAAAACTTTCGATTTTTCCCACATATTTTTATCGACTCTCCTAAACTCCGCTATAAAACACGCAAGTATAAACAAAGTATTTACATTTAACCGCAAACGAACCGCTTATATTATTGACACGCAGCATAACGCTCGAACGCCTGTGCTTTTATTGGCCGCGCGCATTATGGAAAGAGGGGAACTCGTGCCGTGTTACGGTCGTACACAATCAATGCACGGCAGTTCGAGATTACACGTGCTTTACACATCGAAGGGCGGCGTCAATACGCCGCATTAGCATGCGAATGCCGCGATGCTTTTAAGCATTGAAAACAGGCTGCTTTTACCACACTCCACTGAGCGTGATAATAATTGAGCTTTTCTTTAATTTTACTGAGCGGTTTCGTAAAATTAATTTATATTTTCCGTGAGACAATAGAAATATGGAGTTTTTACGGTGTATTGTTTGCTTATATATATTTTTATATCTTGTGCTTTTTTCGAAGATTAAAATCCTTTTCTTTTTGTAGGTAAAATCCTTTTCTTTTGTAGGAACAAAAAATTGGATCATACGGCGTCTAGATTGAACGCAAAAAAGACGGCGCACTGATAGGGTGATGACGCCGGCGACGTCGGCTGAAACGCAATTATGCAATGCGTCCTTTTGCAAACTATCGCTGCGCGTCTTAATGTTGCGAGAGCTATAGCGACTCGACTCGCCTACACAACGCGATTACATTGTCCGATATTTCTTTGTAACCGTTGACTTTGCAACTCCAGCGCGTCGATTAATGGAGTTCCAATTAAAAAGTTGCTCCCCTTTTTTTAGTACGGGTATATATAGAGTTTATAAAGTCGCAGGGGTGGAGGAGAAGGAAGAGAGGAGACGGAGATGGCTTGGATCCTGGAAGAAAAGTTTTTCTGTAAATTTTAAATACGTGGGGGATATTTAGGTTGTGAGAGCTTGTTTACTTGAGTTGAAGGCTGGACTTCTTAAATTTTTCGCTGCCACCATTGTTTTTGCGGAAGGAATGGTAAGGTGGAGGGGTTTCGAATACTTTACGAAAGTTTGGCGGATATTTAGATTTAAAACCCATATTAGAAAGTAGACTGTCTTTGCGCCAAGAGCTTTATAGTAATTGCTATTTAAGCATAAGGTCTTTTGGCATCAAATTTCTATTTTCTATTTTAAAGCCGATTCTTACAGCAGATAACACTCATTTGTAGAATTGGCCATACGTCGGCGGGCGCCACTAATTTTTCGAAAGCTGTGCGATTTTCCATAAGTGGAATGG
>JAPYZO010005344.1:0-21990 GCA_030522905.1 Torymus flavipes | reverse complement strand
AACACAACCGTGAATTCCTTCCCGCATAAAACATTCAGCCGAATTCGCACGCTTCGCCAACCCTTCTCCCCATCCTTATACCAACCGACCACGCGAGCTCATAAAATATTACCGCCTCTTGAAAAACAAATCAATACGCATAACTTATTAACCACAGCCACCCCCAACCCTTTCCATCACTAATCATCATCGAACTCCAGACCTCGCGACAACAAACAACGACAAACTCGCGGGGAGCATTAAACTTTCATCGGCGATTCCACCATATACATACACATGCGCTCGAGCAAACAAAGCGGAAGGAAGAGTCAGCGGTGCGGTAATCGATCCGGAAGTGCTCGCTAACGAGCGCCACGCGCGCGTGACAGATTTAATCTCTGATCGATCACCGCGTGCGCGGAAATGCACCGAGGAGTCCGAGTCGGAGTCGTCGTCGCGCCGCCGCCGCCGCCGTCGCCGCCGAGCGGCGTTATACACCGGTAGTGGTGAACCTGGCCGACGACGCCGACTGACTGGTCAGTTCGATCCGGTCAGTGGGCCATTCAGCATGAACAACCACCAGCGTAGTAGTGAGTGCTTCAGTGTACATGTTTTCCTTTTCTTTCTTTTTTTTTTTTAAGTGTAGTTTGGAGATTCTTCTTTTTTTTTAATTGTGGTTAATTAGTATATTTTGTGATTGTGATGGCGGCTTTTTGTGATTTTTAAAAGAGTTGAGGGTTTTTTATTTTATTTTCGGGGATTTACGGGATAGGGAGATAGGGATGGTTTCGTAGTGAGTTTCGGACGCGGATGTTGGTACCGAAGGCAATGGACCGCGCGCGGAACCAAAACATCACGCGCGCGCATAACGGACAATGCAACGCGCGCGGAGTTTCGAAATAGCGCCACTTTAGCTATATATAGTCGCGGATTTCGCTCTATATATAACCGGCCTATTCATAGCCGCGGCGTCTTGGATATATCTATAACCCGCGCGGCCGCCTATAATAGAAACTATATCATTCGTCACGGCGAGATATAGAGTTCCCATAGCCTATTGAGGCTCTCCTTAAGTGGGCGAAGCCGATTCAAGTTTCCGCGCGCGCGCGCGCGCGTTAGTCCATTGAGACTAAAAAATGAATGAAGGTAAAACCGCTTTTTTATATGCACGTGCGCAGGTTTGTTGCGTGTATATATACGTGCCGGTGGCTGCAGTTTTATAGTCGGTTTTTTTTTTATTATTTGGAGTTGCGGGGGGTTGAGTTGATGTCAACTAGCGTGTAGAGGTGTTGTTGCGTAAATTTTGTCGTGGCGTTGGGAAACTTTCGTTTGGACTGTTTTGCACGATTGCGTAGGGCTGTGCAGGTGAAGAATTTAATTTTCTCGTTCGTTAAAGGCTTTATTTAAAAGACATTTATTTATTTGATATTATTTCAATGAAATTTAGAGTATTTTTAATTGAAATTTAAACTCTAATTTGTGCTTTTGAGGCGATTATGCAGACATTTTATGTCATATCGTAATAAATGTTTAGAGCCTTGCAAACCTTTTTGACATTTTGAATTTATAATTAATTTTAGACATAAAATTTTAATGTTGATGCTTAAAATATTAAGATTTTATGACATATTCATTATTTATAAGATTTCTGTAAAAATTCGTTAATTTTATAGATCGCACGCCTTTTTAGACTCCTGTCACATTACTTGCAAATATTTTACTATATTATAAAAACTTTTGTAATTCATCTACTTATTCATAATACAAAATTTTTAGCGGCCGACTCACAATCCGTATACTCTATAAGTAGTGAAAAAAATTTAGTCGGAGTAAAATCGAAACGATCTTTGTAAGTGAATAAATGAAAATCAACTTCTACTTAAAACCCTTTTAAATAATAAATATAACCACACTAAACCATCGAAAATTGCATTCCAGTTTTAAAAAGTACAGAAAAAAAAATCCGCTCCTCTGCATCCTCACGTTCATCATCACCCTTTTATCTATAGCCGTGGTAGTTCTCTCCATTTTGTGTAAGTACGCCTCACGAAATGAAAAAAAAAACCAGCAAAAAATAGCTAAAATTACACAAATAAAGCCACTTACGTGACGTACGAACTCTGTTTAGATGCCAAGTTTACTCAGCGTATGGATTTGTGCGACAGCGAAGACTGCATGCGTATAGGTACGTTATTATTAACGAGCTTCTTATAGCCGCCTGTATATAGTATCTGTTTTGCATTGATTCGCGCTAGCGAACGTCTAATTTTCGCACCATACCGGAAATTACTTTTAAATACCGCTTGATATGTGCCAAATATCAGCGTGTCGATTTTTCCTTTCAGCGGCGAGCTTGAAGGAGACGATGGACACCACCGTGGACCCGTGCGATGATTTTTACAAGTAAGACTTCTGATATATGAAATTAACAAGAAAAGTTTTAATATTGATTGCCGAATGTGAATGTTTTGGGTAAAGGTATGTTTGCGGGCGATGGTCGGATGCGCACCCGTCGTTAGATTTGAGCGAGGAGCACAGCTGGTTCAGGGAACGGAGTCTGAGGGTTTCGCGGAGGATACGTGACCTGCTGATAAAAAACGTGACGACGAGAGATGATAGTGACGAGGTTCCCTGGTCCGTGTACGAGGCCAAAACGTTGTTCGAGAGTTGTATGGATATTGGTGAGTCTACCTTTTTATCGTTTTCAATCAACTATTTTTGTATACATTATGTATATACAAAATGTAGCAAATGTTACTTAAGTGTTTGTCGTTATAGTCGTTTTGGGCTTTGAAATATATACGATGTATAACTTTAGTTACGCGGAATAGTCTGTCTTTAAAAGTCGCTATAGACACGATAAACTTTCGTGCTGACTTTGACGGCGCGAAACTTTTTAATGGACACTTTTATTCGTGCATCAAACTTAATTCTTTGCATTCTGTCTGAATGTTTTAACGTCCTTGAGTAAAAGTGCGTATGTAGAGTATAGGCGTGCCGGACAATACCACGTTATATTGTTACTTGATAATTAGTTATTAATATGCGGTAAACCTTATACGGCTTACAATTGCATTGTACACTATGTAAATATAGATATGTATTCTTTAAATTCTTTATACTTTATAATATTAAAGCAGTAATTTCTAGAATGCAGCGACAAACAATTTTCTAGTAAAAAATTAAAAAGCTCGGTTAACAGTTTTCACAATTACCCGAGGAATTCTGATTACTGAGATATTTTGCATGCTCTAAACTTAAAAGCTATAACGTTGTAAGTTTCATTAGAAAAAGTTTCCCAAGAATTTCCATCAAATACCATTCAACCCCATCTGTCCACAGACGCGAGGGACGAACTGGGTCTGAACCCGCTCTTCGACCTGCTAGACGAACTCGGCTTGCCCCATATACCCGCGTCGATCACGAAAAATACGTCGGACTTTATCGCGCAGATGGCGAGGGTGAAGCGCGTCCTCTGGACCGATGTCTTCTTCGGGACGTACGTGTACGCGGATCCGCGCGACAATAGACGCAGCGTCATCGTCCTCGATCTTCCCGAGCGGGAAAATCCATTTCCCAGGTAAGCGTGGTTATTATAAGAAGTTTTGTGTGTGTATAAGAGATTATGACAGAAAACGTCAAACGAGATCAGATTTTTTTCACTATTCGGACCATTTTAAATGCATAGAAGAATCGGAAACATTGTCAATTGGCTGACCGGCTTTTTTGATGACAATAACTTTATTTTCTATAAGAAATGCTTTAAAGTGACCGTCTTCAAACATAAACCATTGTGTCAGGGAGAGTTGTATATTTTAAAGAAAGAAAATAAAATTAGAGAATACGAGAATAATAAAACAAACAGTTCAAAAGATAAAAATGATTGATAAAAATTACTATAGCTATTCCTAAAAGCTAAGATCGCAGCCGCACTCCATCCTGTATTAGATAATAGTTAGGTTATATTTATAGGTACCCAATTTTAAAATTATAATAGAAAAGCCACCATAAAATTTTGCAAATCTATTATTGTAAAATCCGTAAGAAAAAAATAAGAATAAAAGAAATGATCCCAGGAAACGAACAAAACTCAAGTTTCAACTAACCCACTCTCTGTAGCGACAAGATCCTAGAGAAACGACTAAAGCTCGCGAAAGCGCGGGCACGTCGAAGCCTCGTCGAGGACGAGGAAGAAGAGGCGAACGACGAGACAAAGGCCTTCTCCTCGGCAGAGCGCGTCTACATGTCCGAGGTGCTGAAGCAGATCATCAGCAACGGGACCAACGACGCGCGGTCCTGCAAATCGCGGGTACCGTTTTCCATTGTGCCGGAGGACGTCATACGCGACGCGGTGAATAGCGTCTACAACCTGAGCGGAGTTTTTTACGAGGTCAGTGAACTGAATTTAATAACAGAGAAAATTATTAGCGGATGATCGTTATTTTAAAAAAGGTGGCTATTAGATTTCAAATTTTTTAAATTGTGCTGCATGAATTGATTTTCAGCAATGTGTTAAAATATTGCCATTTCGGTTGTGCCATTTGTTTGTTACAGTTTAACAAGTTTATATTGGATGAATTTTTCATAGCAAATTTCAACGGAATTTAGATCAGTCTGTTCATAGTTGCTAAAGATGAAACGATTGAGCAGCCTACTTTATACGTGTGTTGATTTAATTAATTATTTATTTAGCCAATGTTTCTCGTGTATTTTTTTTATTGAAATCATCCATTATGCGTGGTATCTACGTTGCACGCATACAAAGCATTAAAAGCAAGTGTTTTATTAAAAATTCATAATTTACAAGTACTTTACACTTTCTAGCAATAAAATATTAAAAAGTTGAACGTATAGAGTATACTAACCATAAATTGAATTTCAACATAAACCGTACATTCAAAAGTATACACAATTGTAAAATTCTTAAAAAGACAAACTAATCGATATTTATTTAATTTCGTAGAATACATTATCCATTTAAAGTACGCAACAGTAATACGCATAATACAATTTATTAGAAAATTCTCGTGACTTCCACCTTTTAACAGAAACATATAAGCATCGTGTATATTTACCTTCACTTCCATGACCATCACGGCACGCATCGGCAAATAAACCAGTAAAAAGACTGCGATGCGATCAACCATATAATTTCACAACCGCGACAGATCGATAATTCAAAAAAAAGAAAATTTATGCAGCCCCGACGTTTGCGTCTATTACCCGCCTCCTCGAAATAGCAGAAGCGCATTTATCTAATCAAACATCGTATCGTTATTATACAACCCTCCGCTATATGTATCTGCGCAAACAATAGGAAAAAATGCTAAACGATCGATGCGCCGCTTAAATTACAGCTATCGAACGAGTACCAAAATCAAACGGTGGAAGAGGACGAGGATATTCACGACAGCGACTACATGACCCTGGACGAGCTGCAGCATATCACGGACGAATACGTGAAGGAGTCGAATGACACGTTGGAACCGAGGATTATCTGGAAACCATTTGTGCAGGAGTTGTTGAAAGATGTTATGGATTTTGACGCGACGCAGAAGGTGTTGATAGCTGATTTGGATTATTTGAAGGATGTCGCGTTGGTATTGGCGTCTACTGATGAGGAGATTTTAGGTATGTTTTGATAATTTTCATTCACAATAAAAATGTTTACCTAAATTAGTCGGATAAATCAGCTGTTAAATCGGATGTTATTAAATTTGTTAATTATACTTTTTACTTTGTTCTGAATAATATTCTTTGAAATATTCTCGAAATGATGTATTTATAGTAATTTCTTGAGTGTTTTAATTAATTTTATGACTCCGATGATCTGAAAAGAATTACAGTTTTTTGATAAGTACCCTCATTATTAAATGTTGATTATATAGTTACAATAATCATAAAATTATTGTTGATTTTTGTCGTATCTATTAGAAACTGCAATATGGTGGACTGTCGTGGACTACTCTGTGCCCTACTCCTCGCAGCAGCTGCGAAAAATATGGAACGCCTACGTCGACGAGGTTACGGGCGCGGGCTCGGATCGCTCCTGGTCGATTTACTGTGCGGAAAATGTAAACGATCTAATGGGTATACTGTTTAAAAAAAATATACAATAAATTGTTGCGCTGTGTTTTGTACGTCCATCAGATTAACGAGTAATCGATTACGCTCATAAATGTGGAATGCTGGTTGCTATTATTCTATTTTGCCCTTTTATCTACTTTTAATGTTTGATGAAATAAAATAGAATAAATTGCTCTGGGTAATAATAAAATTATGTTTTTAATTAGGAATGGCAGTCGCTTGGATGTTTGTCAACCCATCCTTCATAGCTGACGGATCAAGCGACAAAGTTGAGGAGATGCTGGAGAACATAAAGAGTTCGTTCTCGAACTTCGTCCTCGACATCGATTGGATGGACGGCCAGACGAAAGTAGCGACTTTGGAGAAAAATAGAAGGATGAAGTCCCTTATTGGATTTCCCGACTGGCTATTCGAAGAAGGGGAGCTTGATTCCTATTACGAAGGGGTAATTGTTTTTGTTTATTTAATTCGACATTTTATTTATTCATTTATTTAAATAACACTAGTATTTATAAGCTCATTATATCGACATGTATTATAGTGTAACTGATAAATTTAGCACCTGAAGAAGTATATCAAGGTTAACAATTAGGTCTAGTTTAACATTCTGAAACTACCTTATATCTGCTCGATAATTATAAGTATTTTAGTTGGGTTTGCGCTACATAAATTATATTTTATTCACTTTTTTAATTATAAAATAAAATTTAGCGAAAAATTGAATAACATAAAATAAAAGAATAATAAAGTTAGAAATTTATTTTTCTCTTCTATTTCTATTTTTTGAGTATACTATTTTACGGTATAATTTTTTATGTCTTTTTGAACTAATTCGGTAGCTCATTAAATATTTCTCTAATTATACTTTTATTATTTTTATAATCGATTGATTTATTTCGAATGTTTTAAAATGAAATAAAATCAAATTATTATCTTACAGATAAACATGTCGACCGTCGCATACTTCGACAATATGCTGCAAATAATCCGCGTGCGAAACATAAACGGCCTGCTGGACCTCGCGGACAACGAGACGGACGACGAGCCATAGTAAGTATTACATATATATGCGAAACAAAACCAATAACGTGCATTCCGAAAAAGCCGATAACTCAAACACATTATATCATTATGCAGCTGGCCGCTCGAGCCCACCGAAGTCAACGCGCTGCACACATTCCAGGAGAACCAAATCGGTACGTAACAATCGACCAATCATATTCTCCACCTTTTTCCCCATTAACAAAAAGAAAGAAAAGAAAGAAATACTAAAACGTAGAATAATTATGCTAACCCCTCGATCGTTATACTAAAAAAAAAGAAATAAGCCATTATCAATCCCGCCTCGAGCATGACAACAACTCAATCCTCTATTTTCCATTGCTTGTACCCTCTCTTCTCTCTCTCTCTCTTTCTCACCACGGACGCGCGCAGCCATTCCCGCGGGCATCCTGCAATTTCCGTTCTACGGCTTGGGCCTCGAGTGAGTACATCTACATATAGTATAATAGTTGCACAACCGCATCGTTATAATCGCACCAAAAACAAGAAGATGTCGCCGCGCGATAAGCGCCCGCCTAATGTCTCTTTCTTCCCTCCTCTTTATGTCAGGGCCCTGAACTACGGGGCGATAGGAACGATTCTGGGCCACGAGCTGACGCACGGCTTCGACAACAGCGGCAGGCGATTCGACAGTACTGGTAATCTGAAGCAGTGGTGGAGCAACGAGACCGTCGGCAGGTACACCAACAAGACGTCCTGCTTCGTCGATCAGTACAACAACTATTATGTACCAGAGGTGTGTATATGTATATATATATATATATTAAGCGACGAGTTCTCACGGGAGAGTCGGTTTTCGTGACGCGGTGATTAAGATCGAGGGATAAGCCGTGGGTTGCGAAAGCAAGACACAATGAGGGAGTTTAGGGTTTCCGAGATGTTTCGATGTTTGCTCTTTTGGGATGCGAATTAAATTGGCAGGGGATTGCGAAACGTTGTGATTTTAATTTGGTTCTGGAAGTTTTGGTGAGTGATGAGGGTTCGGTCGTTTTTGTAAAGGTGGGCTGAAGTGAAGAAAAATTGTATGGAGGGTGATTTAATAAACTGGAGTATAGTGCACTGGTTCGAAATATATCGATCTAGCAAATATGGAACTTGAAAAAGTTTGTTAAATAAAAGTGCGTTTATTATAACTTATTCTATAGACATCATAAAGATCTTAATGTATGAATTATAATGCACCAGATAAAATGAACTTGAGGTTGGACAAATACCCATTCACTTTATTATCCTTCTAGAATAAAGTGATCCGATATTCAACTTGTTCCGCTACTATATCCCACAATAGTATACAGCCCAATATTTAGCTAATTACTCGTAATCTAATGACAATATATTCGCCAAAAGGTGAACGAGTACGTGGACGGCGAGCTTACGTTGGGCGAGAATATCGCGGACAACGGGGGCCTGCGCGAGGCCTACCACGCCTACCAGATCTGGAAGTCGAAGCACGGCAAGGAGCCCCTGCTACCCGGCTTCAGTCATCTCACGCACGATCAGTTGCTGTTCCTTAGCTATGGCCATGTAAGTCTACGCAGATATCGTTAGATTTTAGGAACGAGTGTATAAAAGGCTGAATTGTCTTTTATTCGGTGGAAATGGGCTTTTTTCAATAGTCTTAATATTATAAGCCATCAGTTAAACTTTTTAGGGTCGACGGTTATACTATATAATTACGTTCACCATACTTATGTATAAGTTTTATAAAAGGAATATACTACTATCTAAATGCAAAGTAGTAGAGTGTTAATTGTCGATTTAGTATATTATTTATATTCCGAGCTAATGAGTAATATATAGGTATGGTAAAGAAAAATTACGTGTATATTTTTAAGCTTCTATACAGACTATTTCTACACACCTTGTTGTCAATATAGTTTGTAAAACAATTAGTAGAATCTATCTATTACATTTTTTACCTACCATCAAAAACTTTTTTAAAGATTCACATTGATAAAAACTAATTTTTAATTATGAGTCATCTATTTGTTAGTATTTATTTATAAATTAATATCTAATCAGTATAGTTAAATTAATATTTGTATGCAGTTACTCAATTCCTAAAAATATTTAAAATCATTCCATGCAAATCCAAACACACATCTAATAGCCTATGAAATAATCCAGAACTAATTTATCTTCCTTTCTAGATGTGGTGCGAGTCTTACACAACGCACGCCTTGAAGTGGATGCTGCGAGATCCACATTGCCCTGGCCACGTGAGGCTGAAAATGGTGCTTCGCAACTCGGACCACTTCAGCAAGGCCTTTAACTGTCCACTCGGCTCCAATATGAATCCCGACCGGAAGTGCCAGCTATGGTGATCTCTACACCGAAGTCGCATCTACTTTGAATAACTACTACTACTACTACTACTGCTAGTCAATTTTTCTCGCACTGTGAGTGCTGAATTGCGCACGCGAGAAAGAAAGGGTCCAATGCGTCTGTAAATTGTGAAAACGACGATATAGTCAGGAGGGACAAGGATAAAAAGAGAGAGAACAAGTTGAATTTTTTTAATAAAAGAATATTTATTTACGTAAAAAAAAAGGCTCTTGTCGTTTCCCCTTCGCGGGAGGGCCGAGGCTCGTCAACGAGTCCGGCATCTCCCGCGGCTCTCATGTTCTCGTGTAGGTCTTTGTACAATCGTGTATTTTTACATTGTCAGCTTTGTCTCTAGAAACAGACAAACGTCTCTCGAGGAAAACCGTGTAATAACTATACATGTGTTGGTGTAAGAAAACGGCAGGACAATCGAATTACTTTCGCAATTCTTTCCCATTCATTCACACATTCATCACTGGATATCTTGTTGGCTGGGTAACGGAGTCGTCACATCTTAGTAGACGTATCCACCGTTGCCGGAGTCGTAGTTGGTGCCGAAGCTTGATCCGGAGGAGCTACCGAAGCTGGATCCGCTGAAGGATGAGCCGGTGCTGATGGTCTCGATGGAGGGGAGGGACTCAACCAAGTGCCTCTCGGATACCTGGACGGAGGAGATGGGAGCGTCGAAGATGAGCTGCTCATCGTTGCTAGCCTGCTGGTAGCTCTGGACGGCTGGGGCCTGGTAGCTCTGCTGGAAGGTCTGGACCTGGGCAGGGGCAGACACCTGGTAGTGCTGGGGCAGGGGCAGAGACCTGGTAGTGCTGCTGGACTGGGGCAGGGGCAGAGACCTGGTAGTGCTGCTGGACTGGGGCAGGGGCAGAGACCTGGTAGTGTTGCTGGACTGGGGCAGGGGCAGCGGCCTGGTGGTGGACCTCGTGGTGCACGTGCTGTTGGGCGGGTGCGCCGTAGACGGGAGCGGGAGCAGAGACCTGGACGTGCTGTTGGACTGGGGCAGGGGCAGAGACCTGGTAGTGCTGCTGGACTGGGGCTGGGGCAGCTACCTGGTGGTGGACCTCATGGTGCACGTGCTGTTGGGCGGGTGCGCCGTAGACGGGAGCGGGGGCAGAGACCTGGACGTGCTGCTGGACGGGAGCAGGGGCGGCAACCTGGTGGTGGACCTGCTGCTGGGCGGGTGCGCCGTAGACTGGGGCAGGGGCGCTCACGCTAATGGTGTGGTGCTGCTGTACTGGGGCAGGGGCAGGCGCAGAGACCTGGACGGTCTGGTGGTGGTGCTGTTGCTGCTGGACCGGTGCAGGGGCTGAGACCTGGATGGTCTGGTGGTGGTGCTGCTGTTGCTGAGCGGGCACGCCGTAGCTGGTGTGGGGAACGGGTGCGGGGGCAGAAACTGTGGAAAGTCAGAAAGAGACATTAATATGGTTGGTTGGTTTATGTATGATTTATAGTTTTCTCGATTCTTTGATTATCTTTTTTTTTTTTTTTTAATTAGTTCTACACTTGGTATTTTTTGGTATCTACTTTAGAAATTTTTTAATAGTGGATCGAAATGATCGAAGTGGATAAAATTATGAAAACGAAATTTTAAGGAGATTTGGCTGCAAACAAATTTATGTAAAATTAAAAATTTGAAAATATATTACGTTGTTAGTATTTGTAGAAAGTGACATTAATAATTTTTTCTAAAGATCCAAACTTCTCTAAATGACCACCCGTGGTCAATCAGCGGCCGACTAAAAATCTAATTAATTCCAACTTAAGCTTCACTTCAAGGCTCATCGCCACAATTTTTTTGCATATAAATGGAAATGGAACAGGTTTTTTGGGGCAACTCGCCGATAATTTATTGCCGAATCGAGGAAACATTTAAGTCGATTCGCGTTGCGAAAGGTGCGGACCTTGAGTATCATCATCGACTCATCTCATAATTATATCACAGATATAAAAATACACGACTTACCATGGCTCACTTGGTGGTGGACAGCGGGAGCTGAGGCGGCGATGGGGGCCAGGTACTGGTTGCTAGTGGCCGTCTGTAAAAAACATCAATGCAAAGTGTAAAAAACCATACAGCATCGGCGCGTGGCGTGGCGGCGGACAGCAAACAAGCCAATTGCCATTATCCAGTATAATATATATAAAAGTTATATTAATAGCCGTGCGGCGGTGCGGGGTTATGTAACGGGCGGGAGGCACGACACTGGTCGAACTGGCTCGCGGAATCGCGTGAAAAACCGGGCGACAAGTTGCTCGACTGGTTAATTATTATTACTTGCAGCGGGTGGGAACGGTACTCGTTATACTTGGCTCGTCATAATTGAATGTATCAAAACAGTTATATACTTTAAACCGTCGTTTACGAAAGAGAAAAAAAAAGTCATTAAACGCAGCAAAGGAAGATAATCCGTCGGCTAATGTACTTTCGGCGTCTTCGATCAACCGGCGAACGAAAACGAAAGTAGATTAGCAGAGCGCACTCGAGAGCTATTAACCGCGTTCACTTTCGCTGGAAGGATAAGTGTAAGACGAGGAAGCGGGAGTTATCTCCGTGATCGCGTTACGAATGCAAATGAGGAACCGTTCGATTAAACTCCACTTACAACGAACACGACCTTATTTTTGCAGAAAAAAAACAATGAAAAAAAAAATGAAGCCAAAAGCCGTGTAACTTACGCTAACGGAGGCCTCGAAGGGCACGCCGTAGGAGGTTGAGGGTACCTGGTGGCTGGTGGTCTGTTGCTGGGCGACCTGGACGGGGGCGAGGTAGCTGTTGGTAGGCTGCGATACGGCCTGGGTGGGGGGAAGGTACTCGGTGAGGGCTGAGCCGCCGGATGAGGATCCGTGCACGTGGTGGTGCTGGAGATGGTATTCGGTACCGTAACGCGGGTCCGTGGGCAGGATGTCGCGCTTGGTCTTCTTCGGCGCAGCTGCGGCCGAAGCGACGAGGAGGACCTGAAATAAAAATAAAAATTGAAATGTTTGAATGAATGAATAAAAATAATGAAAAAGTGAGGAACGACATTTTTAGAAATCTTTACTTTTTAGACTCATAGACTAGATAATAAAATTTACTTTCAGATATGCACAAATACGATCCCACTATAGATTATCCAACAAATCGGTGCATAATCGGCATATTCAAAGGACGACAAAAAAAAAAAAACTCGTTCGCGAGCTACGTGCAGCGACGATCCATTTCAGCCCGTGACCTATTGCGCAGATACACCGAGTAAAAGTAGTTTTCCGAGCGGCCGGCATAAGGACTTCCATTTTTCCCCATACTTGGCCGCGGGCGTCGTCGCCTCGATTGCGATCGGCCCTGTCGTGCTGCATGCGTGTATATATCGATGGAAAGCGAAGCAAATCGATTCTTTCGTCGTCTTCTCTTCGACTTTGTATATAATACATAATCCGCACAGCGCGGAAAAATCTCGTCTTCACGATCGTTTAAGCTATATAATTCGATTAAATCTATACAAGAGTTTCTCAATAACGCGCGCGTTTCCACATTTATTCTTAATTTAATATGTAAATTCGACGGTTATGACAATGTCGAAATATATCAATCGAGCGGTCGTGTGTATAGATTTGAATTTCGCGATCACGCGGGAACGTTCGAAATATTAAAGAAATCCCCGCGGCTCATCTTCAGTGTATATTAATGAATGGAATCGACCTCGCGCAGGTAGATACACGTATAATCCGTATTTCTGAGAGGAAAAAGGAGGCCTCTCCCATCGTACATTACACGATCCACCGCGCGTTATTATAATTTCGTAAATTACTCGTGCTAGTAGTGACCTTGCCGTCTTCAGAGACATCCTAGCGCGTCTTTTACTTTCCATTTCGACGCGCGCGTGTGTCTATAATGACGGATAATTGGACGCTCGCGCTCATTGTATTCCGTTTTTGTTTTGGGAAGAAAGTGTATAAGTGATTGATTGACGGCTCGGTCGTTGATTTTTTCCCGCGATTAGACCGTAATGAGGCCTTTTTTCGGCCGTTTAACGAATGGATGCGTGCGCGTTGGATAACATCTATGTTGTGTGAGTTATGAAAAAAGAATGCCGCGGTTTGAATTAGTTAAGGTAATGCGTTGCGCTGCCCGGCTTAAATTTGAATTTGTAATCAAGTCATAATTACCGGTTGACATTATTCTAATTGCTAAGTTATCTCATTAGGCAAAGTATTGCTGTCGTCGAGGAATTTCATAACGCGGCGGTTAATCGTTATAATGAATTATGCACATTTGACAAAATTAATTTATTCCGATTTTACAATTCGAAATTCCAAAAATTTTTCGCACCAAAACTTTCTTTCCGAGAAAAATGCAACTATTATACTAGAGAGTGCAACTTTGTACTACGTTCGTAATTGCTTGCGCACACGGTCCAGCAGTTGCGAAAACGCGTGAATTTTCGCACGTGCGCGCGTCTCTGAGATGAATTTATTGCCGATTATACAATATACTGCGTGCAACTATGTTTCGCGAAGACAAGTTTTTGGCGCGCACGACTGTAATGTTTTATGGGATTGTCGTGAAGTGGATCCGAGTTTTTTATGGAATTGAGATGATGCGTGGAGAAATATAAATTGATTATGATAATGGTATTGAAGTGTGCGAAGAATCAAAGAAAGTAAAAGAATTAATTTTTTAATAAAATTGATATTTTTTAAAAGTAAAAATTAAAAAATTTGTGATATTATTAATGTAAAGAAATAGTTCTGATTATTTGATTAATAAAAATAAATAAAAAATTGTAAATATGAGATACTAATGTCTCGAATCACTTAAAAAAAAAAAAATAGAAAAAAAAAATCAGCACGAACACAAAAAAATGCAATTAATATCTAACAATTAGCAAAAATATCAATAAAAAAATTATAACAAATAACCAATACTAAATATTTTCACTGAACAAGATTACACTGAATCACACTTATGATATATCACAAATCTTATAGAGACTATGATAGAAGACACAAAAGTACTGGTCGGTCGAACTCACCACTGTGAGCAGGAACACCTTCATGTTTGATTGGTTGAGTGGGTTATTCGAGCTTGTGTGCTTGAATGAGACTGAATGTGCCTAAACCGTGGCAAAGGCGATCTTTTATACCGAAAAAAGGCCCCTCCCCGCCTACAAAAATTTTGGGGACCCATCCACATGTGCGTTTCGCAACGCCATAGAGCCGCGCACGCGTATAGTCGTGGCATTGACGAGAACTAGATTCTTGCGCCGCACGCGCACGCTCTTCCCAAATCCTCTTTCCGGCGCGCGAGGCATCTTTCGCCGGTGGCTAGTGTCGGCGACAGTCGGGTTTCAGAGATGGAGGTGAAAGAAACGGCTTTGTCTGTGTGCGGCGTCTCCTGTCGTGATGGGTATCGGAATTTCGCGGGGAATTAATAGAGTCGGGTTGTGTGCTTTGGAAAGATGTCGCCGGTTTTTTGGATGTCTTTTTCGAGTGGTTGAAGTGAACGAAGATTTTTTTAACATTCTGTAGTTTTAATAATTGGTTGGTATTTGATAAAAAATTAAAGAGCGGTGTTTGTACAATAGTTTTTAACGGAATTCTAATTCAAGTCGGTGTCAAGATTTTATATGTCAAAGAAGATAATAAAAGAATAAAAAGTAATTAAAATTAGAAACTATCGACTTAAAAATAGTTAGTTATTAAAATAACTGTTAAAAAAATAGCTTATCGTCAATACATTTTTTTGCTCTTTATCAAAAGTGACTTCAACTATTAACATCACAGATAGTTAAATAATTAAATTAACTCATGTATCACACAAAGTCTGTTAAAAAATCAAGTTAAACTTACATTTATTACTTTATTATCTTTTATTATAAACTCTACAAATAAATTAGTGAAAAGTTGGATGCTTAGCCAAATCAGTGGATAATCAACTTATTCTGTAGAAAATATATCCATCTTAAAATTGAATGATATTGTTCAATGAAATTTAATTCTCAATATAACGTAGTAAATTTTATTTGCTATCTAGTTGATTTTTTTACTAACTTATATCAGCGCTCGACTTCACTGTTTAACTTTCAGAGAGTAAATTTATTTTGTTATTAAAAAACGGTTTTAAGTTAAAAAAGGGATACTTTAGATCTATCTTTCTTCAGAATTTTTCTGTTTCAAAGGACTTTTATTAAAAAATTTCGATCAACGATAATTTTTTTAACGAATTTGTTTTTCTTTTTTAAAAGTTATCTATACAATTGCCCAAAGTAGACTATACCACTACAATTACCCAAAGTGGAATGTACTATACCAAAGTGGAGAAAATGAAACATAAGATCTTATTAAAATATATTTTGAAATTATATCAATACATTGAATGCAAATTTCACGCGTCTTTAAGTATTGAATATTCAAATTTTAATTAGAAAGTGCAAAATGAACTGATCGAAATGGCCAAGATTTTCAAAATTGATAGTTTGCATCCTGCTAATATATTTTCTTCAAACAACACCTTTACTTTTCTTCTTGAAAATTTTGTATTCATAAAGTTTGTCTTTACATATTTTTTGAAATTTCTTCAATGTAAATTTTAAAACGTGTTGATTTATATATTGTAAATACATTTTAATTTAGAAATTAGAATATATTTTGTCTATTAAATCTGTAAAAAATCATGTGTGAATGAATTTCTTTATGCATCGATCGTCCATAGAAAATCACGTTACGATTTCAAATGAGAAAAATTTGTCACATAATATAGTTTCCACTGTCTTTACGAAATACAATCGACATGTAATTAATCCTTTAGTGTTGTTATTATTATATCAAAACGGAACCGGCATAGTCTGTCGAAATCATAAACTCTTGCAACTGGCATACATTAAGAATAATTCCATTTTCATTTTTCGAAATATCTCGTGTCAGCTGCCGATGATAATCCAGGCCATTCGTCAAACATGCAATAATTTTAAAATACTAAAATTATGGTTAGCAGGAGCCATCTCACACTATTTCACAATACTAAAATATTCAGATGAAACTGTGGAAGATTTTATGTACGAAAAAAGTTTTTAATTTGCAGATTTCCTAAATATTGCCGGAGCTGACTACACGACAACCAAAAAATAATGTCCACCTTTTTAGGTATTAATTGAAGCACGCTGATCTGAAGTTTTGTAGAATTCGCGAGCAATAAATTTATTTACATCTAGCTTGTTTATCAGAACATATGCTTGAAATATTGCGTGAAGGCGCAGGTGATCTATTCGAATGTCCCATTTCTTTCTGTCAAGTATATTGTGTTATGAGATGCTATCTATATTGTCAAGAAAATACAAGTAGAATTATAAAAACTTTTAATTGATCTTAAATTAAAAATAGAAAGAAAAAGGAAATTTTTGATGTAGTGCTAATACGCTTGTAAATCACACGAAACCCAACTGTTATTGACAAACAACATTTACGTGATGGACAGAAATTTATATTTCCATTTTTCTTTATTTTACGAGGATAAAAGATGAATCAGTCTACAAAACATTATCTCATTCACTTTGCTAACAGTGAAACAACTTTTTAGTGGATTTTGTAGTCGGTTAAAAGTTTATTTTCGTCTCCCATTATAATTTAAATATTTTCATTAAATACTCCTGCCACATATAGAAGAACCTTATTTACATTAACAAATCAATCCGTAATCCGTAATTTATTCGAACCATTACTTCAGTAACATTGATATCATCCAGAAAAATTGATCAATCCTATGCTCATCCCATATACTCCCCGCCTGAGTTTTACAAATTGCTACAATCTAAATAATGTCGATTTACCAATAACTCACTCGGGCGCCTATAACTTTGGATCTTCCTAATAAATATGTATAAATCGTCCCCAGTAAAAAAAGAATATTATAATAAGCATTCAAATCTTCAACATTTCCCTCCATTTACAAGTTTAATTTCACCAAAATTTTCAAACGTTCCCGTGTAGACACATGATATGAAATCTTCCGCCAATCGATTTCGCGATCCACTTCTTCATCGCCTTTCGCTCTCACCCTGACATTAGTAATCGTAAGCGACGTATTTAATCAAACGATTAGCAATCATAGCGAACAGATCGCCACTGATAAGCACCACCATTTGCCTATTGACTTCCTTTTTCTTTCGATTTCACGTAAACCGTATAAAACACACACTTGCGTGTAGGCGCGCGATAGCATCGATATTTCGAGAGGTCGAGAGATCCACCTTTCTAGATCGTCCTTCGATGAAATACCAAAAATTCGGCTGATGCTCCTCTTCGTCTCTATCTTTGTGTGTATATATATTGTAAGTTCCAGATACGCACGCGTTTTTTTACTTCGCTCTCCTTCGGCTCCTCGACCTCATCTCTGCATGCCGGCGGTTTTGTTCTCCTTTTTTCTTTATTTTTCGAATTCCGATTGCGCAAGGGGTTGGAGCGAAGATATAGATTTAATGATCGCGAGTCGCATAATCGGGAAGATGTACGGTGTGTCGCTTAATAAAATCGAGAATGCCGTGGTTTATAAATATTGACCTTTTAGGCGTTTTTTTGTTGAATTATATTCCGTATGTGTGATACGCGTGTGAATATTCATTCAGATATGGCTAAATGGGCTGGGATTTCATAAACGTATTAAATAAATTATATTAGTATGTATTTATTTTATGTTTTTGATATAGGTATGAATTAATAAAATATTTACAGTCAATAAAAAAACATCTAATTATATTTCGTATAGTTATTAGGTACTTCTAGCCAAAATATACAAAGTTTATTGCTTGATTAAAACGGTCTTAAGAGTCTCTACTAAATAATAAAATAACCAACTTTTGGAAAGTTTTCGGAATTTTGAAATATTTAAATTAATCTAGTGAGATTTGTAGAAATCAAAGAAACGATATTAATTCGGATTATTATATACATTAGAGTAAGACTCAGATCGTAAAACTGATTTTTGTATTCTACCTATGCCATTAATAAAGGGTATTATATAGTACAGCCAAAATATATATTGGACTTCTCATATCCAGATACAATGTAATATTTTTTATTACACGGTTACGATAACTTGCATAATAAGTTAATGGACTCGGGCGGCAGACTCTTTTGGCTTTCGACTGCATTAAAATCCAAATTTCGTGAGATGGTACAAAAAAGAAGCAAAATGTGTATCTCAAATTTTCGCTTTTTGCAATTTGCATACTCTCGCAATAAAGCAATGTGGTACTAATTTATAGGAAAGAGAGAATTTTTAATATCAATAAATTCACTAAATTTAAAAGACCATATCAACAAACTGGTTTCTTACGAGTGGGAATAATGAGTTGCTGGGATTAGTAATTATCATTTAAACTGTATTATGCGATTCTACACATATCTCTTACGATGTCAGAAAAAGATAATAGCATCACTATGCATAAAACAGCATTGTATCATTAAGTACATACTTACATTTCATTTCTGGATCATGTACGACTGGGACAAAAAGCTGTCGGACTCGACAGGCTGACAATTTTTGCCATCTAGTAGCTTGTTAAATTCAGAGCTTTCTCTTTGCGAAAATTGGTATCAATTGTCTTGCGATTGTGTTTCAATCTGATGAAAAGAAAAAAAAGGATTGTTTACAAAATTGTTATGAACGATAATTATAAGGAAATAATTTTTTCTTAAAAAAAATTCTCATACTTTACGAAAAATTACATAGAAATCTCGTCTTATATTAATGGATAAAGCAATAATAACACATAAATTATATGAAAAGAAGAGACAGCGAAATGTTACTTATTCCCTTTAAAGCTATTTAAGAAAACATTAATTTCTAAAAAAAGTAATTAATTTGTTTATTATTCGACCAACAAAAGTCTCTTTAGCAAGGAATTATTATCTTGCAAATTTTCAGTTATAGCAGTGAAAATTAGATTTGACTACAAATGTTGCAGATGAACGGAAAGTACTCGAAAATAGTATTAACGCCTCATACAACTATAGAAATATGTTATATTCTTTTTACGAGTATTTCATAATCCATTCATGAAAATTGGATTTATCATCGTTATTATTATTATCACATACTCGTATCAATATTAATGAAAATTCAAAAAATCGAATATATTTAATTGCTCAAGCAATTGCATAAGTTAATCTAAACGCAAATAATAAAAAAGATTAAACAGTATTTATTACACGTGAAAAATGGGTAGTTAATTAATAACCGGGATAATACCAGCTTTGTAATGCTATAATTAACGATCGGTTTGGCTCAATCGTCCCATTCGCTACTGCGCCGACAAAATTTCATATTCATAGAATCATAACATAATAGCATACTTCGGCTCGTTGATGTTGATATTTTCACTCGAGCCACACGCACGTACACACGCCGTCGCTCATCTCTCTTGCAACACACACGAATACCAAGCGCGACATGACGAACGTGCATACAGGAATCACTGGCCCATAAATTTTTCTTACCTCGCCTCTGTACACACTAAAAAGCACCTGATAAATATATCCCCACCTTAATTCTCTATATCCCACAATATCGTCAGCGAATTTTTGGCGATTTTTTGTCTTCGATGTCGCAATGCACTTTTACATAAGTGCACGCGTTATACGCTATAACATTCGCCCGGATAACACACCCCTCGTCCTCGCCCTCGTCTACAGGCAGATGATCATTAAATATCAATCGGGAAAAAGTAAAAGAATGTGAAGATTTTGGTCTGGGGTCGATCGTGCCATGTGACCGTCCGATAAAATTTGAATGGCAGTTGCGTAAGGCGCACGTATTGGAGACTGCTACATCTTGCGACCCGTTCGTTTAAAATAATGATGAGAGAAATCAATGAAATCGTCTTCTTTATTTTAAAAGAGCTATGGCGCGGAAATCGTGGGCCAACAATTCAATAATTTTTGGTAATATTGAAAATCATTTCGACAGATAGCTAAATGTGCAGTTACAATAAAAGTGTAAGTGAAGAAGTTGTATATTTCACACTGCATTAAAATGTCAATAGGAGCTTGAGTAACGCACTTCAGATGTCAATATTGGATGGGTGCTCAACAATTCATTTTTCAAAGGCACTCGTCGTCGTTGTTAACGTTTCTCCAATTAATGCAAAGTGATTTTCCAAAAGGAGCAAAAGGTCCGATGATAAATCACTTCTTAAACGGCGCCGTTTATATAGTGATTTACCTGTACTAAAAGGTGGTGTTGAAATAACAAGTGCAGGTCTAGTATTATCGAGTCTATAAATTGAAAGATACTGAGTGTAATTCTTCTACGTACGTGACTATTAAAAAGACTATTATGCGTGATTATAATACTTTGTATACGATTATAATATATTATAAGACGTTTGTTCGGTTTCCAGAATTTTCTCCAGTTTATTCGATATTTAAGAGACCGTTTGCGAAGAAAATGTAGATGGTGGATCTCTTTTATTTTTGATACATAAATAAATATAGTATTTTTAAGTGACATTATTTTGCGATATATTGGTATTTAACTTCCGTAAACCATTTTAAATTATGCGAAAACTTGGCGACCAATCACACGCTAAATCTTCTTTTTTTTTCTCTCTTGTAAAGCTAACTATATACAAACGATTCATGGATGAAATAGTCGTAAAATACCTAAATTTAACGTATTATTGACGTAAGCATTAAAACCTTACCCCCAGACTCTAGCAGAATGTAATACCTTGATTTATTTTCATGAATAGATTCGAATAGTTGATTAAAATACAGAATACCTGTATTTCGCGGTAATCCCAACAATGTTGGGTGCTAAAAATAATACAAAACTGTAAATAGTAAGAACATCCGTATTATATTACGATAAAAATATTTAAGCCTGAAACCATATCTTATGAAGGTAATTCTCTACCCCAAAAATGTGTTGAAAAATATTTTTTGTTATTGTTTGATGTAAATGAGGGATAGTTTATGCGTTACGTGAAAAAAAATTTCGACCGAAAATTTTATTTGCAAATGTAGATATTTCGTATCAGCTATAGCTGATAAATAAATACACGAGAATCTTTTCTGTTTTCCTGGGAAGAAATTTCGGAAATATTTTACGCGTGTAACTTGAAGTACTTTAGTTAATACAAACGCATAAACTACCCCCTTCTTACAAATTAATATTTTTATCTGTCCAATCAGATTTGGCCAAATTATAAAAAAAATTATATTCCAACATCTTTTTGTATTGCGGAATTAACTTAAATAGTAAAATAGACATTACTTTAAAACATAAAAATAATTTTTACAACAACGTAAAACATCGACTCTTTGCAATCACGCGTAAAAAACAGGCACGTGCTGGAATTCAAAAATTCGGAAAACGCAAGTATGCCCACTGAAACCGGCCGTAAAAAAATACCGAACGAGGAAGAAGAAAAAAAGCGTATAGCTATAATACTCTCTCACGGCGGCAGCAAGTTATTACCCAATAAAGCCGATACCCACGATCCAAGGAATCGTAACTCCGTAATCTTTCTCTCCCTACCACTACCACTT
>JAPYZO010005343.1:0-12637 GCA_030522905.1 Torymus flavipes | reverse complement strand
AACTATGCATTTCGAAATCGACTCTGAAAAAAAGGTTATTGAAAAATATCCAATATTTTTGAAACGCCGCGCTATCTACCCCGGCATCGCATCGCGTCCACTTCCACCACTCTTTGACCCGTCGAAAAAAATCCTATATTCATTCATGCGCCGAGCGGAGTTCATCATATCCATTGATACCTGACACAGTTTCGGCCCATATAGCGAAGGTGTTCTGTAATTCAGCGCTTCCCCCTTGCGCGACATCATTAAAGGCGTGGGAAAACACGGCGCAGAGACGACGTACGAGTCGGATTCATTATTAAGGCGAGCCGGTCCAATCGAAAGCTCGAAATTCGATATTCAATAATTCCCAAGGCCCGTTATAATCAGCGGTCGAAAAGTGTCATCGTCGTCTCGCTACGGGGATCGTCGTATATGTAATAACCTCCGGGCAAATTTCAGTGCTGCAGCACAGAACTCGCGAGAGCATCTACGGTTGGTATACCTTGACGCGAGGGAAAACTGAAACTCCCTAATAAAGTATTTAGCCGACGTATGGATGGCGAGCTAGCTGGAGCGCTGGAGAGAGAGAGAGAGAGAGAGAGAGAGAGAGAGAGAGAGAGCGTCGGGAGTTTCAGTTTGCCGGGTGATCTGTGGCTCCCTCGTCGTGAGAATCGATGCGGCCGACGCTGCCGACCGGCCAATAACCATACATCGCTCCGCTATCACTCCCCTGGGGTATACACGCGGCGAGCAAGAGAGAGAGAGAGAGTAGACCTTCCCGACCGCTACTCGCCTTATTACAAATAGCCGCTACGTACGCGTACGTTACGTGCTGCTCTCGCTTGCTCTCTCGCCCTCTCTCTCTCTCTCGCTCTGCGTACACTCGAGCCAAGCGAAGCGCTCTTGAAAAATCGCCGGGAATGCTCACGGACGTGCCCGGGAATAAGTCTTTCAATATCTTTCAATCTGACGATCGATTGTCTCCTCGCTGAGGGCACTTACATCCGTTACAGCTTCGCCTCTACCCTCCTCTACGACTACTACTACTACTACTACTACTACTACTTCTTCGTCTCTTCTTTCTCGCCGCTCATACTCCGGCCTCTGGCTCCATATCTCTCGCTCGCTTGCTCCGCGTGTCTTGGATGGCCTTTCGCGAATAGAGAGGAAGAGGGAGAGAGAGGGCCGCGTGAGTTACCGCCGAACGACCTACAGATTTCTTTTTTCCCTTCTTTTCCTTGGTTGTCGGAACACGTGTTTACAAGATTTTCATGGGAGTTCCGTGATCCCCCTGGAGGGAAGTGAAAAAGTTCAACGTGTAAATAGATTTTCGATTGTTTATCAGAGAATTTATTGTGTAATACGCGGGAGGTAGTTTTCAATTTTATTCTCACGGTTTATACACGTTCTTTCATAATGTATTACGCATTCATGATTTTGAAAAGTAGCTATAAAGTGTTGCAAAATGTAGACTTCGATATGCGAGTTGAAAAGTATAAAACAAAAATCCAAAGCAGTAGCGGAAACAATTTTACGGCATGTACACAAACGCACTGCTGAAATTGCTTTCGCATGCGTATGCGATATTGTTATTTGCTTTTTATACCTGACATATAATTTTTACACAATGCGCTAGAGCGCGTATGGTAGAAAAATAAAACGAACAATATGTATACGTTTTAGATAGGAAACGTATACAAACCTATTGTTCGACGTACTGTACAACAACGCATATTTCACTATAGTGATGAAAGGCAGCAGCATTTATTTCGAAACGATTATTAGATAACGGTTTTATTATTCAAAGTGAAATTTTGCAAAAAAGTTCCTCTATAAAACAAAAGAGTTATGGCGCGGAAGAAGAAGAAGGGAACAACTCGACTACTTCTTCCCTCTCCGACTCAATGTAAATCCAGTATCGATAAGTTATTCATAAAAAAAGAGAGGGAGAGCGATAAATTTCCGTTTTCTTTCATTATACGAAAAGCGGAGACAGCAGCAGAAACCGCCTCCTAGCATCCACGGAGTTCGCGCGCGCGAGCTCTTTCATCAAATAAATGAGTCATGAAATGAAGACGTTATTTCGATCAATTTCGCGCTCGCAAGGCAGAGTTACGCTCGCGCGGATATATATGAGGAAAGAGGTAGTCATACACTCGGGGAATGTAGGCAGCGAAAAGGCGAGCGCACATTTTTAGCCGGAGCGCGCTTTAACCGGCTGATTGGGGCGAGCCCTTGGGGAGTCGTTCCGCGCCGACTCCTTCCTCCTCCTCCCTCTTCTTCTTCGTTTTTTCGGGATCCGCTCTCTTCCCCGGCGCCTTTTTTCCTGTTATCCTTCGCACTGCTCCTTTTGTAACACCCGCGTATGTGGGAGTCGCGCGTGCGAGATGAAACGCTAGACCCACGCTGTCTCTCTTCCCCGGCGCCGAGTCGGAGAAATTGAATTTCATATAGGCGGGAAAAATTGTAATTTTCCGTGCCCGACTTGGTGCAGTGGAGCTGTGTTGCTAGCCGCCCCCGTTCTGCCAGAGCGGGTCTCGTATTTCTCGCACTTTTATCGGCTTAAACGGCCTCGAGGACGAAGATTACAGTCGGGGAAGAGTACGTTTCACGAGAGTGGTATACACGCCGGCGAATCGCTGGAAATATACTCGTGTTTGCATGCCGCTCGAGCACCCGTTCGGGGAATAATAAATAACTTATTAAATACAAAGTGGGACTTTTTACTTCTATTTCTAGCTCTTTTTTTGCTTATTAAAAATGCAAGTATATCAGTTTATTTTGGTAAAACGTGAATTTTTCGTAACGGCAGTTCAATTTATCTCAGAAAAGACGTTTAATCCCCTTAAATCATTCTAGCAGTTTAATTTGCACGAATTTCAGCACGAGTAGCGCCGTGGA
Organism: Torymus flavipes; assembly: GCA_030522905.1. Taxonomy (NCBI): domain Eukaryota; kingdom Metazoa; phylum Arthropoda; class Insecta; order Hymenoptera; family Torymidae; genus Torymus; species Torymus flavipes. Next base: position 9,751 of record JAPYZO010005343.1, on the reverse strand, counting down.
TCTCCCTTTCAAAAAGAGAGAGCCGAACGAGCAAGCTTTATTAATACCACCGGCTTCGCAAATAACTTCCTTCCCGGCACCAAAAGAAGACCCGATCAATTTCCGATTGGCCTTGCTCCTTCTCCTCCCTCTCGCGATTTCAAAGTGCGAAAGCAAAGCGCCTCAGCGAACAAGAGGAATCTCCTCTCCCCTTTGCCTCTCAGGATATCCCAAAAACTCTCTCTCTCTCCCTTTCCCCCTCGCAATTACCCACGTTATTTTCCCAATACACACACAGCCAGCGATAATCGATTTCCCTCTCGTTCAACATACACGTACACATACAACTCTCGCGCAACTTTCGCGTCGTCCAACTGCAGGCTAAGAGTCCGCGCGGAACTTTGCTATCCATCTCTTCCCACTTCTCTCTCTCTCTCCCTCCTTCTATACACACAAGACTACTTGCGCTGTTCGGGCGCTCGTTGACCGTAGCGCTCGCGAGTGCGCGCGCGCGGTAAGCCTATCCGACCGAGGCTCTTAATTAAATCGATAACTCGCTGGGTCTACATTCGAGCTGCTGCCGCCGCCGCCGCCGCCTCGCCCTCCGCGTATAACGTGCGGCGGCCGACGCGGCGCCGATCGGTAAACATGCCCGGCTCTCCCTTCATCAATTACACTGTCGCGACGCTCCGCCGCGCCGTTCCAGCAGCAGCAACGGCCGCTCCCAACGCCCTCCGTACGTTTGATACGCGAGTATATAGCGCCTCGTCGTCTTTGGGGCACGCGCGCGAAAACCGCAGAAGACGACGACTAATCGAGGCGTGGACGCCGCACGACGATCGCCTTGATTAAGCGCCCATCGGGTGCGGAAGGAGACGACGGTGACTGAGTCTTAAAAGGGAGGCTAAGCAGATATTTACTTAAAGGTTCTTGGGAGAGGGACGGGGAAGCTGCTAAGGCTAAAGCTAATGTCTTAATTATAACTTGATTGCCGCAGGCGAAGGAAATTGGTAGATCTGTCGCTTTGGGGCCAGCATGGGGGACTGCTTTTCCGGTTTAAAGGGTTACTTGCGTAGAGGGACGATATGATAAAACGGTCGCGTGTGCTCGTGTATGTACTGATGATATATATTTTAGATCGATAGGGGATTTATGTGAGGATGATATGTCGTGATAAAAAATTACAACGCGGTTTATTACAAAATATTGACGTTTATGAAGTTTGATAAAAGTTTATGTTTTGACAATGTAATAAAAAATAATGATATATCGCCTCGATTTTTTTTGCCGAATATAATGTCATGCGAATCATGATAATGCCTGCCAAATGTCACAGTCATTTTTTAAAACGAAATGAATCGCGTAATATTTTATCTGAAAATTTCATCAGAAGCTACTCGCGAAAAGAACGGCAATACTTTTGACCTACTTGACTAAAAAATCTTCAGTTTAAGGGAACTAGACTGTAGTTAAGCTTAACTTAACTCCGTTTGATTGATAAATGCGATACACGGCAACGCTCCGCACTGAAATTCAAAAATAAATGTGCCTTAAATATAAATTCAACCGAGAGGCACCTAACGGGAAAGTTTTAACGAATTCAACAGTTTTTTTTCTGCAACCCATCCAAACTTTATCATCGTCCACTTTACGTAAGCCCGTCGGCCAACACCGTCAATTACCGAGCGTCTAACTCGGCTCGAACAATCGGTAAAAATTTCACGACGACCCGATTAAAAATCCACGAGGCTTCGCGCGGAACAAACGGCTGACACATGGGAGCGCGCGATATCAGCACTCCGGCATCGAGAGCACAAGAACTCAGGCTTGCGCTTTTCTGCGCAAGAGAAGCCAAGACGGGAAAAGCTCTTCGTCGACCGTAGAGAACCGAGATGGCTGAAAATCCGGGGTCCGGAAAGGCTGAAAGGAGCGACGCGGGATTACGAAGGGATTTATTTGAGATTTTATATACGCCCTGTACACGCACTGAAAATGCCTTATGCGTGAGTTTTCCTCTCGCGCTCTTATCGGTGTACAAATAGCAAAAATAACATTCGCGAGACGGGGGCCTATAAATTCGGTCGGAAATAAAATCATGGATAGGATAGAGAGAAAAAGAGTACGAGCTGCATACACCGTACCGTCACTTTCTTTCTCTTGGCGTTCTGCATACGTTGCGCATTTTCCCCGGACTTTCTTTCTCCCCCTCTCGTTCTCTTCTTTCTCTCATTTCCTGCATAATTTTTGCGCTGCCATTTCTGTTTATACGCGGAGCTCCTGTCGTTGACGACTCGACAAAAGAGCTCGCAGCTGCCGTATGAAAAGATCACGGTGTGTGTGTGTATGCGCGGGTGGTTATGCTATAGTGTATACGCGAAAACTTGAGAAAATTAATAACTGCAATGCCTGCGGAGCTCTCGGCAACGCGAGATCCGACTCATTGTACAATTACGTTGCGCGAATAACACAATGGTTAATTAAATGCATTATTTTTGGATTTTTTTCTTTCTCAATTTTGTTTGCCGTGCAAGTTCCGCGCGAAAACAAGCACGCGGCAGGAACTCTTTTTAGTTTATATTAAAAAGGTATATAATTTTAAATGAGGTAAATTGTATTATGCCTGACTCGTGCAAGATATTGTTTTAATTAAAAAACTTTCCCGTCATAGTATTTCTCTTTTGATTTCAATATAGCGTTCTTCGTCAATAAATTTCACCATCTCGTTCTTTTGCGTTACACATATAGTGATACTTGAAAAAACCTTTTGTAACTGAGAAAAAAATACTTTTTCGTCAAATTGCAAGCACGTAAGTTACATAAGAGAAGCTATACGAGGACCGGAGAAAAAGTCACCCGTGTAAAGCGTGTAAAAGTCCGAAATTAAAACGGCGAAAATTTACGTAACGTACCCTCGTCCCGAAAGGCTAAACGACGCGGTGCCCTCGTTATATTTCTCGGTATTCGGGAAAGCAGCAGCCGCTCCTTGTTACCGCAAGTCGTCCTCCTCCTCGTCGACGTTGTCATCGTCTCCTCCAGACATATCGACGTTATCACAGAAGGGAGAAAGAGATGGAGTGCGGAAGAGAAGGAACAGTGAAAAATCCGGAGCCTGAGAGACAGAGACGTGGAGCAGCGAAATAAAAAGAATAAGAAGGTAAAAAGCAGCTCGAGGCCTCGTCGTTCGTTACTGGCGGGCCGAAAGATTCGCGGGCGAACCGCAATTAGTTTCATTTCTCGGGCCAGAGGTTAAGACACCGCTTGTCAGTCCGGACTATCCGCACGGTGCGACTCTATATAGACGCTATTTCCTCTTCTTCCGCCACAGAGCGAGAGAACGTCTCTCGATTTCGCGAATACTCTCTCTCGCGGGCGTCTCTCGTCTTCGTTTGCACCGAGAAAAGTCACGTAAAATCCACGAGGGATATATACTGGGTGTGAGAGAGGGAAAGAGAGAGAGAGAGAGCACCGCGATACAAATTGCACGATTCCAGCGTCAAATTAGAAATGAGGGTCTCGCCGCCTTGGCTTTTGAAATATGCAGCCACGCTGCGAGCGAGATATCTCGCTTGTTCCACTTTCCTTGAAATTCATTATATTTTGTTAATGTCGCGAGGAATATGTATAAAAATGAAACAAGCTTTTTCTTGTAGGTATACAATATGTTTGTTAACATCAATTTATATTTATTATTCATATAAACGTTAAATTATCATGTTAACTCGTATCTGTTTGTTCATTACTTTCGGTTATCTCTGATGCACAAACTAACGATTTTACCTTACAACTTAACCATTACTTTTTATGTCAGGGAGCGCATCCTAGGAATAAACAAACGTAACGTCGACTGCAAGGCAAGCAGAGTCAAGACCTAGGGAAAAATCGAGCGCAAAAGCCCGGGAAAAGACTCCCCCACGCGCGCTGATCTTCATCTCTCGCGAATCCTTATGTAAGGAACGTCGCCTGCGCAAACGACCCTCTTGCGATATTTGCTCGCTCGGTGCGAGTAGTCCCCGCGCTCGCGTCTTCGCGCTCTCGCGATTGCTTTCCCGTCGACGTCGCAGCGCGTCCGCCCGGGGCTACGGTCATCAGCCGACGAAGGACATTTCGTCGATGTTGGCACGGAGCCCGGCTGCACCTAATGCCTCGTTTTCAGCCAACTTTCGGCTATTCTCCGGTCGACGGAGAGTGCTATATAGGGACCGAGAAAACTTTTCTTCCCGCGGACGTGGAAGAGAAGAAGGTTAAGGCTGATTTTTATGCATCCGATGTAGCGATTTCGTAATCGCATTTCGGGAGAGTTGACGTTATTGAATTTGCCCCGAAAACATTCCCCGATGAAAATCTTTAACGCGCAAACAGCGCGCCCTTGCGCACGGAGACTGAAGTGGCTGGCTTGGGTAGATGTATATTGATATTCAAAGGATTGAAGTTAAATATGAGTAAAGTAATGTCAACGTTAGCTTTGAATTTATAGCGCTTTTATCCTATTTTATCGTAACAGAAAAAGATCATAAAAGTGGAGCTCTTCTTAAACAAAAGAAACTCTTTTCATTCGATATTTTTTTCTACTTGAATAATTATTGATATTATATATTATTATTTTTATTATATAAATTGAAATGATGATAACAAATTTTGATAAATTCAATGTGAAATAAATCCAGTTATTTTAAATAGTCTTTGATTGTGCCGACTATTAAATGGTATAATACTTCTACTTATGCCCACATAATGGTAAGTAGTATTTATCAATGTTCTGCGAGGCAGTGATGGATTTAACAAGTAGACTAGGTTATCGAACAAAAAAGCAGAATTTTCAAATCAAAGCTCCACATACAATTACTGAGAAAAAATGTAACGTCATAAGGCAATTGATACCAGTAACCCCTCTTTTTATAGCTGCTTATAACTCAATCGAGTAGAATCACAGTAGATAGAGTCAGACACTTTAGTAAGTCATATTTTCCTTATAGGCCGGTTTTTAGATCATATTATTTATTAAACAGAAGCGTGCAGTGAATCAAGTTATTTATACTGCGTAGAAAAACATATCAAACAAAGAAATGTTATAAATTCATGAACAATAACAATTCTTCTCAATATCGTAAACATCATACGAATACCATTATCCGTCACCGTTCGTTTTAATAATTTTATTTATTCAAGCACACTCAGAGCACCGTTCAACATTACTTCCTACTATCAATTTATTTTAACGAGATTAAAACTCGCGCAGCCCGAACAAACAGCTGTGATGCTGAAATGAAAGCGATTTCCGCGTCTCGCAAACAATCGTCAACTCCTCCCATTCTCTCCCCCTCGGCCCTCGCGACGTCCCCAAATCGCTTCGAGGAAAACAAAAATAGAGAAATAAAAATTCAATCGATAAAGCCAACAATAGGTCGGTACGGCAGGACTCTCCAACCCAATTCCGCGCGCGACTCTATACTACATTCCCCCGATTCTTTCCCTCTCTGTCTGTCATCTCTTTCATTCTCTCTCTCTCGCCTTCATCACGCCTAATAATCAAAAAGGTCTCGGTCGTAAAGAGTGAGCAAGTCGTCGAGAGAGAGACGGCCTTGCCGAGGCACGTGGCATCGGCCCTCGCCATTAACCGACAATCAGGCGGCGGTCGACACTGCCGAAAACCGGCCAGCCAGATCGCGGTCGTAGACAAAGAGGCCAGGAGAGAAGAAGAGAGAGAGAGAGAGAGAGAGAGTGTCGCCGCCACCGCGTCGCCGGCGAGTCGCTGCTCAGCTGACGCGCGCGGGCGGAGAGAGAAAGAAAGCGAGAGCGCGGGCGGACGGGCGGCGGGCGAGGGGGCGGCAATAGTCAGAGTGGCGCCGCGACTCCCGTGACGTCTGTCGGCGCGTCGGCCAATCAATAGCATCCCCATGGCAACCACAGATAACATCGGACACACACCGACGCCACCCGCTGCTGCTGCTGCCGCCACCACCGCCACACTCCTCGGCTTTCTTGCTTGCGGCTTGGCTTTACCCCCTTCGTTTTCTCTTTTCTTCGTGCATGCGTATGTATCGTGGAGACGGTTTAAGATGAGTGCGGTAGTGGTTTTTTGGGAAAAAAGGCCGACTTTTGGCCCTCTTGGGCCAAAGCCGGGGGTGGAATATAGCATGCCGGAACGCGGAAATGAAAGCTCGTGCCGCCGAATGGCAATGAGCTGTTAGGCTAGCTCACGTTTATTATTATCGTCTTTTGGGATTATGATGTGCATAATGATAAATCCGATATTATTTTTTTGTAGACGCTCCAGATAACGACGTTATAAGACTGTTATTTATAATGAGAATTTTCTATTTTTAGAGGGATCAACATTTTATTTTGAAACCAGAGCCATACCTATATGCATCGAAACATCTTGAATAAAATTTTATACCCAGCGTAAAAATCAATAAGTAGAGTATTCTATTTTTTACGAACGCATAAAATGAGAAAAGAGAGTGCCACAGTATACTCAACAACGTTTTTTTATTTACTTCCACAAACTATAACGGTTTCATATTTATTTAAATTTATCTTTACGCGCAATCTGGCGTAATTCAGGCCGTCGTGCACGCGCAGCAGATAAAAAACCCACCTCGTTATTACATCTCTGGACACTCAAAAGCGCAAATTCGTGCTCCCATAGCCTTAAAAAACGTGTGACGGTGCACATAAAGCGAAGAGGGAAGTCGCCGCAATGAAAACCTTCATAATGGAAAAAAATTCGTCCCTCTTCATTATTATACGCCGGGCACACAATAAAGCTGGCCTTGCGTCAGTAATGCGATCAACTCGAGAAATTACAACGAGAAAACGTACGTTTGACGGTCGACCGGAAAACGTAATTAAGAGACAAGACACGTAAGAGTGGGCGAGAGAAGCGATGAAAGGGGAAAGGGGTGGCTTTGCTTTATTCAGGCCGTTTAGCACCGCGGCCGCGATTAAAAATCTGCGGTGTAACTCGCGCGTGCGCGCACACACAAAGAGGGACACACGAGCGACGATTCTAATCTCTCTCGTTGTTTCGCCACCCCTATATACCACCGGCGTGCGCAAGTTTTTTTTTCAACGCTGTAGTACACTCGGCGGCTTTTGAAATCGCGTGATTTAACGAGATGTTTTCGCATTTTCCGCGCTCGCTCGCCCCCCGAGTACGAACTAATAATTCGGTTTTACGAGCGAGTGGGTGAGAGCGCGCGCGTGTGTGTGTATAACGTGGGAGTGTATAGAGAGCGGGTGAGTGGGTGGAGGCGTCGCGGCGCCACTCGGGCTGCAGCCCCCATTCTCGCGGCGCGACGTCCGCTAGCTCGCTCGCTCGGATCAGCTGGTTGAAACCTCTGGACGCCGTCCAACCAGGTTAATATCCCCTTCCGCCTTCCCACACCCTCTTCATTTCGCTCGTTCGCCTACGTCCCGCACTCTCTCTCTCTCTCTCTCCCTTTCTCCCTTGTTCGCGAGCTCGTTTTTTGCTCTATCTCCCTCTTTTTCTCTCTATATCCAGAGCTCGTGGCTCTCGCAAGCGGGAGCTAAAAAATTTGTGTACAAGTGGAAAAAATGTTGGTTGCGATGAGCGGCCTAGTGAAATTTTCATTTCCAAGAGATGACAGAGTGCTTTTCAAAGGCAATGGAATTTTCTCGGATACGGGTTTCATCAAGACTTGCGGATTTGGATTTCATCAAAACTGTGGTAATAATGTTTAGCCGGAATGTCCAATAATAATTTCCTTTGGTGTATTGCGTCACAATAAAACGTGCTTCTTCGTAAGTTTATTCAATAAATAAAATTGCAAGCTTAAGAGAGCGGAAGAGAATTTTCATTGGAATTTATACGCTCTCGTCTTTACACTATTTAGCCTCATTTTTCTTTGTTATGTTGAATCTTTTCTGGATCGATTATGGTCGTTCTATACACGCTTAATAAATTGACAAAAGACTTTGCGGTTGACAGAACGATGAATCTATCTACTATAAGTCTAGATTTACATAATCTATTGTTCTGTTTCTATTTTAAAATGAAGTACTTTAGGATTGATGTGAAGTCATTTATACATTAATGTTTAAGATACACAACGGCATATAAAGAATTTAAGCAAAAATTTAATCAAAGACAAATTTTGTCAATCTTAATTAATAATATGATTGGCTAATAAAATAAATATACCCCATATAGAAAAAAATGCCGGAACCATTTCCAGAATTAATTTAGATATCGCACATATGGGGGGGTTTATCCAAGCGAGCTAATAACTCACGATACTTCACCCTAATTTCTGCCCGTAATTCTGTCTCCCGACTCGGCGCCAAACGTCAAGATATTTCCTTCACCCCCTACCACCCCTCATAACTAGACTAAGCCAGAAACATACACATGCGCCACGCGCTCCTTCCAAAAGGATCCCCAGATAAGGAACCCCAATAAATTTCAACGACCGCACGCTCTCAACGCCACGGATAAAAAAAAACATCGCGCGCAAACTAGAAGATATTAAACGTATATATATGTATAAGTACATAGAAGTAGAAACGTCACGCGATACCCAAAAAAGAGAACGAAAGAAAAGAAAGATAGCGAGAAAAAAAGGAGGAAGAGACAACGTCTCGCGTATACACACGTGGAATATCGCGCGAGCAGTCCGGGGTCACAAATTCGCGCGCGAAACACAATCGTAAATCAATTGGCTTGTTGCACCAGTTCGAGGCGAGTAAACGACGATGCAGCGGCAGTGGCGGTGACTCGAATCCCTGACCCGCGTCGCGAGACACGGCGCCACCTAAATCGCTCTCCCGTCAGCCGGTCGCGCGCTCCGGCAGTACCGTATGACGTAGGTAGATATGAGAGATGAGAAATATTTCTCGCCCGAGCGGGGAGTAGTGGCGCCCCTCTGCCCTTTACTCCTCCATCTCTCCTTGTTTTAGCTTGAGGAGAGAGGAAGGGGGTTAAGCTCGTGAACACGTTCTTTTTATTAATTGCCCATCCGAAGGGCTATTATTTCGGTCTTGTTTCTTGACGAATCGCTTTAATTGGTTTTTGATTAAGTGGAGGGCGAGTTTCGTTAAATTGTGATTAATGCGCTTGTTGTCGACAGAAAATTCTATATTTCTTCTCTATATTTGGTTTGAAAACATCCTTTACTTTTTTTATGTTTATTCGATATTTATTTAAAACAACTTTGTTTATTTCACAAATACATACACGTAAATAAAGCTATTGGATGTACAACTTTTCGATGCCAAACGACTGCAAAATTTCGTAATTATTTAAAAAAAATTTTTAAAAAACATTTGGTTGTCCATTATTTCCATATGTTATGACAGTCAAAAAAGCTCTCATTAAAATTTCTACCCTACTTCAACAAATTGCATTTCGTTGTAACAAAGAATGTCTGGAGCCACGCTGCAAAATGACTCCCAGAAGGGTAAAACCAAGGCAAGAGCGAGACCAGCACAGCGAGACCACGTCGTGCGCGAGAGAGAGAACGAGAAAGGGCGAGATGGCGTGATAGAACCTGTGAGTACGAAAGAGGGAAGAGAGAGAGAGAGAGAGATGAATAGAAGGCACGAAGCGCATTATTCGCAGTCGTGGCATTCGCGCGCTCCCGGGGAAATTCCGGACGTTTGATTGAAAATTTCTTGAGACCGAAGAAGAAAACGGTATGCAACGCGGGTATAGGACGTCCCACGGGTATATAGGTGGCGATGAGAAAGAGAGGCAAGAGAGAGAGAGAGAGAGTAGGTGGGGGACAGCATCCTCCTCCTCGTCCGATCCAGT
>JAPYZO010005341.1:0-13934 GCA_030522905.1 Torymus flavipes | reverse complement strand
ACTTGGTGTCAACTTCGTACGTGCGTCTCTGGTCGTACTTGACCCAGATACAGATCAATTGTTCTGCAAGGATGCAGAAGCCTACATCGAGCTGGAGGGAGCCAGCTTGACGACTAAACCGTCAGCAGTGGCTGCCATCGGACTCGCAGATGCCACTGACCTTCAGCGTGAAGAGCTGAAGGCCATGGTCGAGTCCATCCTGGGTGCGCTACCATCAGGATAACGTTGTGTTAAAGGAGTTGAGCATGAGATAAAAGTGCGTCACACGCGACCGATAAGGCAGCGGCATTATTCGATATCGTATAAAGTGCAAGAGGACATGCAGAAACAAGCGCGCGAGATGTTGCGGCAAGGGATTATCGAGCTCTTACGGAGCGGTTGCTCAAGCCTAATCGTGATGACTCGGAAGATGGATGGCTAGCTTCCTAACAGAAGGTTCTGTTAGGACATGCGTAAGGTCAACGCAGTCACCGAGCCAGACGCATAGCCCTTGCCGAACATGCAAGACATCCTGCGCAAGCTGCGCAGGGCGAAATTTATCTCGACGGTCGACCTCAAGAGCGTGTATCACCAGATACCACAGGCAGAGGAAGCGCGCCCGATCACCGCCTTCACTGTGCCAGGGTTGGGACTGTTCCAATTCCGACGCATGCCATACGGCCTCACCGACGCTCAGGCTACCGTTCAGCGGCTCATTGATCGAGTGCTTGGGTCCGAATTAGGGCCGCACGTCTACGCCTATGTCGACGACATCATAATCGTCGCCAAGACTTTTGAGATTCACAAGGAGTGCCGAAAAATGATTTTAGAGAAGCTCGCCACCGCTGGACTCTCGCTTAACCCAGATAAGTGCGTATTCTGCAAACCAGAGGTAGCATACCTAGGGTTTCTGGTTAATTGATACGGAACGAGACCCAATCCGGCTAAGGTAGAGTCCATAAAAACTACCCGTTGGCGAAGAATCTGAGGGATCTTTGCAAATTCCAAGGCATAGCCTCCTGGTACAGGCGATTAATTCCCGACTACGCCACAATCGCCGAGCCACTCATCCCACATCCGAAGAAAAATCCTTAGTTCGAGTTGCTCGATGAGCAGCAAAGTGCTTTTAAGCTAATCAAAGCGATGATCATACTCGCGCCGACTGCAACGGCCGGACCCTAATAATCCGTTTACAGTGCAGACGGACGCGAGTGACGTTGGCCCCGATGCTTTGTTGCTCCAGGAATTGGAACGCATCGAGAGAGTTCTCGAGTTCGCCAGCTGCGTGTTGACACCGGCAGAGCGAAACTACAGTGTGACCAAAAGGGAATGTCTCGCGGTATATGGGCGATAATGAAATTTCGTCCTTACATAGACAGCTATGAGTTTAAAGTCGTGATGGATCACAGCAGTTTGCGGTGGCTCTGTCAAATGAAAAACCCTGCGAGCAGATTCGCTCGGTGGGCATTAGAGCTGCAACGCCATAAGTTCACGATTGAACACCAAAAAGATACCTTTAACTACGTAGCCGATGCCCTCTCCTGGATATATGATAGAGGAGAGGAAGGCCCGGACGTCGCCACAATGTCCTGGTCAACGGACACTCAGGACACGTAATACCAAGACCAGTGCTCCAAGGTTAAAGAGCAGCCTAATGATTACCCGACCTATCAACGTAATCGACAATCTATACTGCTACCGGCCAATCCAGGAGGTAGAATCAACCCTCGGCGACGATGACGATGCATGGTTTTTGCTAGTGTTGCCAGAACAGCATCGTCGCGAGGTGTTGTACATTAAAAACGATAGTCGCATCTTACCTTAAGGAGCGGCACTCCACATGGGACGAGAAGTTTCCGGAACTTGGCTTTGCCATGAATATGGCTGTGCACAGCTCTACCGGAGTCATCCCGGCCATGCTGCTTTATGGCAGGGAGCCAGATCCCTACAACGGAAGACGGAGGACAACTGCAGCAGCAATCATCGAGATAACCACATGCTAGGATTGCACATCTTCACCATTGCACGTTGGTGGGACCTAACCTTCCCCCGCCTATCCATTGAACCTCCCTATAAAACCTTACAAGTTTTCGTAGAAAGAAAATTATTATCCGAGTCTTAATAAGGTGTTTCGTCCTGGCTACTGGATTGGACTCATCAGTGATGATCCAGTAGCCGTCATCAGACACCTGCCGTCTATGGTTAGGCGGTCTACTTGTAGAATATACAATGTGATTTCTCTAACGAGAAAGCAGAATCCCTCTGGCGGCAGAGCCAGAGGCCGAACTTCTTGCCCTAGTCGGTAGTGTTTCAAAAGAAAAGAAAAAGTCACTCGCTGTAGTTGTTGTAGAAAGAAAATACAAGTTTTCGTTCTTCGGGGTCAAACAGCTTTTTTCCAAGGAAACTAATTTGCAAAGCACATTAAGATAGTCGACGATTATGGGTTGAAATTGATATTCTATATTATTATTACACATGGCTATAATTGGAATAATAATAAGAAATTACGATATTGTATTGTCCATTGATCTATTTAGACAGCCTACCTATAATATCCTAGAATGTTGGAATATTTTATGTATTACGAAATTATGTATTCCTTATACGGGCTAGGGACCGTTAGAGGCAAAGTTTTTTTTAACTTTTTTAGTTTTTATTTTTTATATTTTCATTAACAATTTTATTTTATTACAGATTATAATTTTTATTTTTGGAAAAGAAATTGATGTTATACCAATATAATTGTTGCAATTGGATTTAGATGATATTTATTTATAATAAATTAACTAATCAGTAAACTTTCTAGTAACGCAATTTAAATTTTTATAGTTATTAGAAAAACAATAATTTTTATTAACATACATACACACATAATAATTAACTTTTTAGAAACTGATAAATAAATATTTTAATTATTAATTAGCCGTTCTTGAATAGAGATTAATTTTTGTAATAATAATCTTTATAGTTTAACAAATTTGGGTAAAAGCAACATTTTAATTTAAATATTTTGCAGCTTTAATAGTTATTTTGCTTAATTTGATAGTTCCTGCGAGATTTTTTCTTTCCTGATTCTAAGTATACTTATATATGGATCAGACAAAAGTAGAAGGTAATGCATCACATCTTCATTGGATTTCTGGCGATTACACGAATGGCGATTCTCAACACGCGCTCTCTTTAGGATTTTTTTTATTGCATTTTAGGACTTTTTCTGAAAGACAACCAACGGGTAAACCCAAAGCATCAATTATTTGCGAACCATGAATTAAGATTTTACGAATAGATGAATGCATGCAATACCATCCATATAATTTAGTATATAATTCAGCTGTTTCAATGGTGTAGTTCTAAATTTTTCTTTGTCGATTTCATGGCCACAATTTAAAACACAATATAACCTTCTATCTTTCAACTAAATCTTGATCAATTTCAGTTGATTCAGAAGCTTTCTTCAGGTTTGCAAAAAATCTTCTTGATGTATTGCCATCATTAGAAGTTCTATATCCAGATTTCACTACATCAACTTTTAATCCCAAAACTGATTTTATTGATTTTTGAACTCAGCCTTTTCTGGTTAATTAGCTATCTTATTATCACCTCTTGCTCAAAATTCTTCAAAATCTAAATTATAAGAAATATACAAAACATGTTCTAAGAATATTGCGTCAGCTGGAAGATTTTTGTGTTTTTAAAATATTGCAAGTCTTGCTATTTAGCATTATATAATTCATATTATAAGTGACTTGAGAATACCTTCCAATAGCCCATGGTCGAAAAATTTTCGTTTTTTGATTTTATCTGTATAATAATTGTATTCATTTAATGTATTTTTGATGGTTTCTATGTTAAATACGAATTAAACAGGTCTAAGCTATCTAACAGATGAAGGTCATCATTTTCCCACAAAATCTTGTCTTTAGTCCCGCTTTGAAGTGGGACAATGGAAACTTGAAAAGTAGATTCATCTGAAATATTCATATTTTGTCCGGTTTCTTCGCTAGATTCTTGGACAGTATTTAAATAAGCATTGTTTGACCAATTTTGCTTGACAGTTTAGATGCACGATCCATTTTTTATTTGATCTTAAAAGATAACAGTTTACCCTGAAAATGATCTAAGGTTTTCTTATCAATTGATAATAGTGACCCATCTGTTTTATGGTCTAATAAACTTTACAAATCTACTTGTGCTCTTCGTTGATGTTTTCGAAAAAACTGCTCTTTTTTCGGGAAACTGAATCCAAGTAAATATTAAATTTAGTTAAGAAGATGATTTTAATTCTTTCTTTATTTAAAATAACATTATTAAACTTATATTTAGTTCGTATATTGCTAAGTAAAATGTCTAGACTAGTCTTATTCTTATCGTCGTTTTCCATATCTAATCACAAAGCTTTTCTTGTTTAATCTTTAATTCAAATATTTTATTTTATATTTTTCGTAGATATAATCTTAAGCAAATGATAATAACACAGCCACACAAAAAAAAATATGTCAAAACCCACGGACCAGACCATGTACACCTTATGTTTTTGGGGTCGCTGAATCCGAATCCAGGATCGATCTGGTCCCATCACCTCAGGATTTTCAGATATCTGTAACTCTAAAAATTTCGTGTTGTCTGAATTTCAATGTTAAAAATATTATTTTTTATTAATTTATCAGTGGTACTGTATAGTACTGATGATGCCCAACATTATACATTTTAAATTATCTGAATATGACTTTTCTTCTTCAAGATATATTAAATTAAAATATTCAGTTAATGTATCTCAAAGAAGAAACAAGCATCTTGAGATGATTAAAAATTTAAAACAGATAATTTAAAATAGATAATGTAGGGCATGATTAGCACTATACAGTACTATTAATAAAAAATAATGTTTTTGACCTTGAAATTCAGATATCTCGAAATTTTTAGAGTTCTAGATATCTCAAAATCCTGAGGTGATAGACCAAAATTAAGGTCATTCTGAGATCAGCGTAACTAAATTTATAAGGATATAATTATCGGTCTTCTGGGTTAGACCAATTTTTTTTTTTTTGTGTTCCTATGTAATCTGTGAATTACATATTTTCACACAATTTCAAAATATCATCTATACATAAAGTCACTGGAACAAGTGCATTAGCTTTTCCAAACAACAAAAACTAGGCGACGACACGAAAATAACATTCTACTCCCGTGCCATGCAACGTATTGTGCCTGATTGGCCACAAAGATCTTCAAAAATTAGAGGCGAACGTCAATTGCAAAAATCACATATTTAGTTAGAGTAAATTTTAAATGAATTACTTAAAGAATATTTCAAGCAAGGGCAAAGGTATGAAGATGAATCATCATCAGGAGTCGGATACGCAGATAAGAACCAGCCATATAGTCAGTCAGTACAGCCAGTACAGTGAATGCTTTTATAACGAAGAAGAGCAACTATCAGCTACAACAGCAGTTACTCACGTTATTAAAATAAAAGACGAGGAGCCCATCTACGTTGAAAACTTTCGATGTCCATACGCCTTGAAAGAAGAAATTCAAAATCAAGTAAAAAAATTATTTAAAGATGGAGTAATTCGGCGGAGCGAGTTATTTTTCAACACTAGATCTAGCTCAAGGCTTCCCGCTAAATGAAAATTCCATCGAAAAAACTACTTTTACCGTCGAAAATGGCCACTATGAGTATGCCAGAATGCAATTTGGCTTGAAAAATACACTAGTAACATTCGGACGAATGATGGACAAAATTCTTGTGAAATACTTGCATAAATTTTGTTTTGTATACATGTACGACATCGTAATCTTCTCTAAATCGTTTCAAGAACATCTTCAACATATTAAAGTTATTTTTGACGAACTCAAATAACATGGATTAAAAATACAGTTAGATAAGAGCGAGTTCTTGAAGAAGGAAGTTCCGTTTCTAGGGTACATTACATTATTACCCAGAAGGAATTAAGCATAATCCGCACAAAATCAACGCTATAATAAAATATCTCATACCAAAAACGCAAACGAATGTAAGAACATATTTAGGACTTACCGGTTTTTACAGGAAATTTATCAACAATTATGCAAGAATATCTAAACCTCTTTCAGACAAACTCAAGAAAAAGACAAAGGTAGATAATAAAAAAGAAAAGTTTCTTAAAGCTTTCAATAAACTTAAGGAACTCATTACTAATGCACCTGTATTAAGATATCCAGATTTTGATAAAGTATTCCATATTACTTCTGAAGCATCGAACACAGCCATTGGGGCAGTTTTATCCCAAGAATAACATCCAGAATAACATAATATTCAAATTTTTGAGGACTTACTCTACAGAACAGAACTACTCTACTATAGAGAAAGAACTATTAGAAATTATCGAAGTATGTCGACATTTTCGACCTTATGTTTATGGATGAAAATTCATTATCGGAACAGACCATAAACCTCTCACTTGGCTCTGGTCCCTAACAACACCTAACATTAGATTAATTCGCTTGAGACTGAAATTAGAAGAGTATAATTATCAAATTAAATACAAGAAAGGATGTGAGGATAAAGTAGCTGACGCTTTAAGCATAATCGAGATAAACAATCAAGAAGAAGAAGAGGACTCTCTATGCTCCCACAATCGTCCGATATCACTCCTCGCACCAAGCAAGAGTTGACTCAAACGTCCGAGGACGAAGAAGATGTAACGATTTATACAGCCGAACAAACCCCGGTATTTTCACTATCTGTGTCAGACAAAAATATACACGCATTTAACTATAGCATAATAATCAAAAATGGAAACGATTACCAAGTCAAAACAATGAAGGATAAATTAAAAATTCGATTTATGATAAAAATAAACAAAATGACGCAGAAGCGTACTTACTTAAATTTTTGAACGAAAATGTAAAACCAAATAAACAGTATGGAATTTATTTTTAAACCAAAGAAGTAGAAATGATTACTTATAGAATATCGAAAAAACATTTTAATGAAAAACTAAAATTAGTCCAAACGAATACATAGACTACCGTACCCAACCGAACTAATTTTTTAAAAGAGTTAGAGAGATACCATAATAAGATTCTCACTGGAATCAGAGAAACAGTAGCATATTTCAAAAGAAAATTATAGACGCCCAATATGAAGAAGATGATTCAAAACTACATCAACCAATACGAAACTTGTTTGAAGCTGAAATATGAGAGAAGGCCTTATATCACTGAGACGTATGGACCTATAATAGCGAATAGGCCCCTCCAACACCTACACCTAGATATATTCCACTATAACAAGGAAAAGTTTCTCACGATAATCGACATATTCTCAAAATATGCTCAGGCTTACCATTTGTCTGACGGCATGCAATAACAGTAATAAGTAAATTAAGACATTACGGCATTACGACATTACAACTTTCCGGATAAAATTACTAAAGACTATGGAAGCGATTTCAACTCTACAGTATTCAAGGAATTTTACCGATTGCACAAAATTGATTATCATCAGACCACCATCAACAGATACACCTCTAACGGGCCCATTGATCTACTACATTCAACCCTGAAAGAAAAACTAGGCATACTTATAGATCAAAATCCACGAGAGACTACAAAAAACCATATGACCAGCGCAATCTTGATCTACAATCAAAGCATTAACTCGAGAATAAATTACGCGCGATTTACACTTTTATACGGGTCGTACGAAGACCTCCATAAAAATTTCATTGATCCAAACGCAGATACAATCGAGAGATATAACGAGCTTCGAAAAAATGAAATTTTACCGTTTTATGAAGAACTCTATCGAAAGCAACGCGAAAATCAAAACTTTCCAGTCAGTTTGGACAAAATACTAGAAGATAAAGAAATGTTTATAAAAACACACCAGCAACAACGTGATAAGACTGCCTCACGATATTAAAAACTTCTCATAGAAAAACACCAGGGTCCCTCCTTACATTGCTATATAGATGGGCAACCACGTCGTTATAACCTTAGGGTTGCAAAAAGGATAAGAAAAGTTTCTTTATTTTTACAGAAAAATGAAGAGCAGACTAATCATGATATTCCTGATCATAGTAGCAAAGAGTACTGAGATAGACAAGGATATCACTCGCTATGATCATCACTGTGGAATTGGGAAAATAATTCAAAATTACCACTATGTGCATTTTCACATCAATATCACGACTTTAAAACCAACTTATAATATTAGCATGAATAGCTATACCACACGGTCTTCCCAAATGAAGTTAAAAGTCATGAATTTATCATCGTCTCAATTGGAATCAAATTCGTTAAAGTTAGCGGATTTACTCAGTGATAAAGCATACCAAAATTTAAAACAAATATCACCAGCGAACACCAGATTGACGGAAGGGTTGATAAATGGGCTTGGCTTGGCGATGAAGTATATTATTGGGAACCCAGACGTCAATGATTTGGATAGAATAAATAATTATCTGAATTTACTCAATAACCAACAACAGGAAGATATGATATTTTTCAACAAATCAGTCACTATTATTAAATTAGCAAGAACATGAATAGCAATACTGAAGTTATAGATCAAAATTTATGGGATATTTCCAATGCCGTAGATCGACAAGACAAATAATTGAATTTTTTCGAAGCCCTCATAAATCTTATAATACAGAAACGAATTTTTTTAGATCTGCTCGGAAAAATAAATCGTTTATGTATTTTTTCATAGCAAACGCTTGATGTTAAAGTATTAAGTTATAAACAAATTTTCCATATACTTGCTTACTTATTAGGAATTTACTGAAAAAAGGAATTAATAACGCACTACTATAATCTGTTAGATTTTCGCTTCGTTCATTCAATCGTAAGTATCCATGACCTCGATATTTACACATTGAAAATTCCTATCCTAAACTCCATCGAAGTCTCCCTATTCCAGAGACTTTCTATAATCAATAATAATAACCAAACGGAAATTGTTGCTATACCACACAGTGGGGCGAAACGATGTGAAATGAACAAAAATCGAATTACACACCGTTTTAAATTGAATCAAGCTCAATTTCGTCTTAAAAGGATCCTTATATGATCACCTTCCAAGCTGCCATGCGGGTTGTCGATATTTGCTGTTCGATATTTTCATATAACAAATGAAAAAAATAACTACTCTAAATCAGGTACTTTGTGTAATTATCCTTCGTTCAACCTTTCAAATCGAAGCGTTATTCATGGGAACTTTTAATACTAAAGTTGTACAAATAGACCGATGAGACAGCGACCTTAACCTTAGAATTATTTCTCAAGGTCATTTAAGGTCGAAGCCTTCTTTTTATAATTTACGTAGATGAATCAAATTTATCAAACAAATGTTGAGTAAACATTTATTGAAGAACTTGAACACTACCTTGGCATAAATCGTCGAAGTCATAAGTTAACTACTCAAAATGTAGTAAATAAGTTTTTACCTTAAATGACCTTGAGAAATAATTCCAAGGTTAAGGTCGCTGTCTTACCAGTCTGTAAACGTTCAACGAAGGATAATTACACAAAGTACCTGATTTCGAGTAGTTATTTTTTTAATTGGTTATATGAAAATATCGAACAGTAAATATCAAAAATCCGCATGGCAGCTTGAAAGGTGAACATATAAGGATCTTTTTGAGACAAAATTGGGTCGGTCCAATTTAAAAAAACGTGGAATTCGATTTTTGGCCATTTTTTATCGTTCCGTCACACTGTGCGCCATGGAGGCTAATCGGGCCTGTAAAAAAATTATCAGCTCAAAAATGTCACGAAATATACAAGCAGAGTTATTTGTGTTAGAAAATCGTTACAAGAGAAATTGAAGCCACTTTTATTCAAATAAATATGCCTTTATTTCTAGCATATCCTTTATCTGATAATTTAACGTTGACATCCAGTAATTATCAAACAACTATTAAGCATAGTAATATTAAAACTATACATCAAGGAACCAGTTTGATCGAAGGAAATGATCTGCAAATAGGAGAACATATACTCAACAAAAATTTTGGAGAAAGAAAACAGGAAGATTTAATTTCGCCTATCATTATTCAAAACGATCAAATAAATTTCGAGTCATTGAAAACGTTAACAGCTCCAACAATAGTCATACCGAAGTTACAACCTTTCAGAATTGAGGTTCATTTGTCAGTAACCAGCATCATTATCCGGATATTGATTATTTTAAGTTTGGCAATAAACTTAATATGTAAAAGGAGGGTAAATCGCCGGGTGCTACCAACCTACCCGCCAAGCCAATGACGAGGATCTACTTGAACTTCAGCATGGAGGAGTAATGTGACACCCCTTGCGCTGACCCTCTACATACAGTTTCACGCCCTGCCTACTAAGCTCCAAGTTATCAAGAGATAAGGAGAAGAAAGAAGACGGTAACAGGCATATAATATATTCAGGTTTGGTTTTTGCCGGCTCCTCAAAGTGTAACGACTTATCTTGATAAAGAATAAGTACCTTTCTTTAAATTGTGTGTGAGTTTGTGTCGTTTTATTTCATTCCCTGAGAATTTGAATTTACCCACATTTACCTCCAACTACTTAACTCACGCATCTATTAGAAATCTCTGGATGAAACCTTCATTTCGCGTCGGCGGAGTCCTCGCGCACAAGCCGTTACGGCACCGTGGCTGCTCGTTTGCTCGTTCGATCGGTTGCTCGGCACGCACACACACTTGTATACACAAGTCTCCTTCGCGAGGAGACTGATCAACCATTATCCGATACTCTCAACTTTCTCACTCTACGCGCGAGTCTGCCACCCGGGGAAGACTATTCGACCACTAACGCTCGAGGGCACTCTCGGATCTCACTTTCTCTCTCTCATACGCACACGCTTTCGACTCTAATAATCTGCACGCGTGTGCTCGCAATTACCACTTACTTTACTACTCCCTTAGAGGTCGTACTCACTCTCAGCACAACAAAACCTTGAACTGGCGGATGCCCCGGGGCCTCAACGCTCGTCCTCTCGTCTCTATCTCTGAAACCTTATCGGTGTCCTGCTACTGCTGCCGTCCTTCGGCTGGTCACTCTTTGGCGATGGCGTAGCAAAGCAAGGGAGGTGCAGTAACTTTTGTGGTACATATCTAGCGTACGCGCGACGCCCTCTCACCATAACGATAGGAGAAGAATGTCCTCTGTTCTCTTGCTGCGCAGTGTCGCACTCGTCAAACCTGGCGCGCAATGGGCATAACATTGACCTCTTGCTCTACGCAGGCGCTCGCTCCGGCATTGCGCTCGCTCCAAAACATACGCGGTGACCACGAAGCATTGAGATGCTTTTCGCAGCATCGCAAGCTTTGTAAAATATGATATTGGAAAATATCGAAGCAACCTTGTGCCTAAACTACTTCAGTACTTCGGGTGATAAATATTTGCCGATTATGCAAAAAATCGATTCTTACGTTTAAAGAAAAATTTCTTTAGGCAAAGCAAACTATCGATCAGAGAACTTATCTTTACAAACATTACAAAAATCTTACTGTTTATTTAATATTATAACAGATAGTTATAACGTTTCGAATTTATCTTATGCATTCTCAACGTATTTCTAATGGATGATATTTGTTATTTTTGTTTTTATCATATTATGATTAATCTATAAGGAGTAACCGACGTTAAGATAGGCCAAATACCACTGTCAATGAAAGGGAAACATAACAGTGAACTCCCCTAAGGCCCATTCTAAATAAATTCAACGAGCAAAAAAATTTTATGTCTTTGATTTTTTTTAAACTTGGAGGTCATATTTTACATTAAATTTCATTGGACCCGTGTTTGTTTTTGTCGGAAAATAATTCTGGAGCCCTGTAGCGCAATATAAAACATTATATTGACAAAGCGTTATTTTAAAAATCAAAATTCGCATTTTTTTTAAATCGCCGTAGTTTGGCCCAAGTTATCTTAGCGGAAAGTTTTTTTTAAACTGTACGGAATTTTAACAGCTTACATGTGGGGCTTTTCAAATTTCAAATCACTTGAATAGTTTTTTAGATAAATTGAAAAAACCGAAAAAAGTGCTTTTTTCAAAAATGAATTTCTCAATAACACCACTTTTTCGTGAAATTTCGATATGTTTTTTATGGCCAAATAAGCGAACTTCTACCAAACGGCAGCGTGCTATTTTTTTTCGTTCGGAAGATACACCCTCAGAAAGATAATTGCAATTCCTACACGTTTAAGCCTCATATGCGTTATGTGCAGCGATACATATTACACAGGGGCTGGCTGCAAGTTCTAAAGTTAAATCGGGCATCTGTGTGTGAGAGAGTAAGGGTACAGAATACACGGATGATTGTAGTATATACACGATTGTAATGCCCGAAGTGTCCGCTAGATGGCAAGCACCAACGTGCTACCTTTAATGAAAACATCACCTCGATTAACAATAACTATTATTACAAAAGAATAACATATAACTTTATTCAAAACGTAAACATACACGATTAAACGTGTTGTCAATCACAAACTCTAGAATCAAGTAACTAAACTCGAATCAAGCACAACATACTAGTAACTTAGCAACGCTTTTGTTCTTATATTCGATTATGATAAATGAACACATAAAATTATTATGTGTACTTAGCCTAATATTTTTTTGCCTATTTGCTTTATCGCCAATCGTTATTTTTGCACTTCTTATCAACTTTCCTTGCGAATGGGTTGATGCAGACACTCTATAAAATTCAGAGTCACTCCAATTTATTTTTTCTCGCTGACAAACCCTGACAATATAACTTTTCATATACGTTCCATCATATACGGATACATATCAAGAAACATGCAAAAGGTTAAGTTTAGTTTCAAGAGAACTCAGAAATGTCCGAATATATGCAGTATTCATAAAAAGTACGTTTATGAAGATAATCAGCAGCCATTTCAATTACCTGTCGATGTAGCAAATGGATTATTGATATTTAATGAGTATAAAAACAAGGATATTACAGAAGATACCAAGTGTGTAGAATTTGCTATAAAAGACTTAAGAAAATATCTAAAGAAATTTTTAAAGAAGCAGGAGAGTCAACGCCAACAGAATATACATTGTCCAATCAAACGCTTGAATCTCAAATTATGTTGCCAGCAGATTCTCAAACCTCAATTTGAGTTGTATAAAGAAGTGATTGAAATCATACTAGGAATAAATTTTCTGTATAGCCAGTTAAGCTTCCATGAAGCATTAATGCGACATCATGCCAAATTACGTTAATCGCAAGTGTAAGAAATAATTAGACACTTTTTATGAAAAAACTGATTGCAAATTTAGGAAACTTTATGACGACTAGAGGCAGAAATTAGAGTTTAATGAATGCAAGATATGCGACGAATGGAATTGAAACTTAAGTTTGGTGTTAGAAAATTATTTTGGGACGTCGCCCCGGGACATCTATCGTTCCCTTTTACCTAATATTTCTAACCTGCCATGATTTGGAAACTACCTCGACGTTAGTTTCGATCGTTTCGTAAGGAAGGATTTATTCAAGGGACAGGTTCTTTATTTTTGTATTGTTTTCCGCTGTAATCCTGATCTTCTGAATAGGGATCTGAATATGGGTATTAGTCCTAAGGCTGAACGGATCGTACTCCCCAGTCTTCAGTAGTTTTGCCGATTCATGCTATAATGAATCGACCCAGCTACTTACTGCGTGAGGGAAATCCGGACTAGGGGTTAGTAATATTTTTAAATGTAGGTGTTAGTAGGTTAATGAAATTATTATGTATTATAATAAATAATATGGGGAAATAGTAATAATTAATTAAGATAAGATTATTAATTCTTATATGATTACACAATATATATATATATATATATATATATATATATATATATATATATATATAGAAATAAATATATAAATAAATAAATGGTATATAAGCGCATATAATAATAATATATAAATAAATAATATTTAATTAACGCGCGCGAAAATAATAAAAGGTTAT